>JASDQU010750747.1:2248-23783 GCA_032191745.1 Picea mariana
TTTTAAAAATGCATTTACTACAAGGACATAGTCATAGTTGTATTCATTATTCTTTATTTATTAAATAAATGTTACTTTTCAAAATGCATTTACTACACGGACATAGTCATAATTGTCTTCATTATTTTATTTTGTCTCTTTTATATTTAAAAAAATTAAAATATTATATATATTTTTAATTATGTATTTGATTAAGAACATTGTCATACTTATGGTTTTGGTTTATTTTGTCCTTTCATTACTAAATAATTAAATTATATATATATATATATATATATATATATATAATATTTTACTTTTTACCTGATTTTTATATATTTTAAATTTAATGAAAAATTATTTTAAAATATATTATATATTTACTTATAATAATATATTGTAAAATTGAACTATTTTCTACAATAATATATTTTTAAAATGAAAAAAAAAAACTAGTATAATCCAATATAACCCATAAATATTTTTAGAGCCATTCAAACTTGTTTTCACATTCAATCCATAGTGCAACTTTTCTAATTATTTTTGGCTATATTCACGAGTCCAAGAAATTGTTAGATTTCTAAATTTGAGTGATTAATTTTGTATAATCTAAATGTTCTAGGGGTTTTTCAGCATGCTGAATCCATTTCTACATTCATAAATGGATTTTGAATAACAATAATTGATATAAATTTATATCACTGAATTCCGGTTATAAAAGCCATTTCCTAGAACAACTAAACAACCCATTTTTCCAAATACATTTTCAAATTCAAAACCAATGAAGAAAAATCCCACACAGTTATATCGTTAAAGGGGTTTAAACTTATGTAATAGGATCTAATAAAACTGGTATGAACGACTTTACTAAATTTGTAATGGAGGACTCCTTTAAAAAGGCTGGGCTGGCCAATGGCCAAGTTGATGAGTCCAAATATTTTTTTCAACAGAATTTATGACACATGTTAGCTCTTTTTCGAAGAGGCACAACCATCTTGATCGGTCAACATCTTATTTGGGCCGGGAAAAGGGCGTTCAACATCTTATTTGGATGTATCTGGTCATCTTAGTCGTGACCGTGAATTTTGATCATTTCGTAATTATTAAAGCACATGAGAAGAATCTTAGCGTGAGCCCTTCTCATTACGATTTGATTGTCTAATAATAGGTGAGGCAGACTAGTGACTGGAAACGTTCAAATGCTTTTCATGGTGCATCTTGCTTATCTGCAGAATAGAGGGATATTTCGCCACCAATTAGGTTATTGTTTAGGGTTTCGCAATGGCAATTCTTCTCTTGAAATACAGTCAGTCATTTTATAAAATAAAAAGCGTAGAAATATTTTTCCCTGTGCAATCTTTAACCACACGCAAACACTTTTCACACTGTTCAAAGTTCTTTTCCATTAAATTTTTGTTCAAAGATTTTTAAATGAAAAAGTATTGTGCCGAAAACTTTGAAAATATCATAGATTTCCATTATATTTCTCTTCAAAGTTTTTTTTAATGAAAAAGTATTCTGCCCAAAACTTTGTCATAGTTGCCCAGGCTTTATTTGTCCTATAAAAATCTATATATAGAATCAGTGTAAATGGAAGATGTGATTTCGAAGCCATTAATTTAAACGTTGCCACGGTAAAAGTTGTGTATAACAAAATTCAGGAGTTTTGTTTTGTTCTGTTATGTAATTTTGAAATGGTGGAGTGTTCATGGAAAATGGCTTCATATAAAGTTATATTTGTATCCTTTTTTTATTATTATATATTGGAGAACTAAAATTTGTTTTTAATTGTTGTATTTTTTCATATAATTATTTGAAAAGAAACTATGTTTATTTTTAGAGATATTATTCTTTAAATTACAATGTAAAATACAAATTTTTTTTTTAAGGGAATTGAATATTAAATATGAAGAGTAGTTAAGATAAATTACTAATTTAAAGTGGTATTTAAATTAAAATACCCAATATCTATCTTACTATGAAACATTGAATATTGCAGCAGATAATATATAAACAAGATAGTATATAAACAATACAATCTATACACCATTCCTTACATATCTTATATATGACCTACTACAACACTCAATACTGCTTAACAGTGTGGATATTGCTCTGATTCAAATTACTGTATAAAAAAACACACTGTAGTATGTCTTCAAACTACAAGATTACTTTCTGTATAAATCCTACATGTAATAAATTTACCATAGAACGTAGCCAAGAATCACAGATGATACCTAATATCTATATTGCTATGCAACATTGAGTAATGTAGAAGATAATATATAATCACAAATATTGCAGTAAATAATATATAATCACAAATGATACCCAATATCTATCTTGTTATGAAACATTGAATGTTGCAGCAGATAATATATAAACTAGATAGTATATAAACAGTACAATCTTGTTGACGGGCGAAAATGACCGTCCATCAACTGGAAGAGTGGATCCAGTCCGAGGTTGTCTAAATAACCCAATTCGTTTGGGATAACCCACCCTGATGGGTTTAACGCTCCGTTAGCCGATCTAAGTCCTAAGAAAACAAAAAGAAAACTAAACTAATAAACTAATCTAAATAAAAACAAAAACAAAAACTAACTAATAAACAAATCTAAACTACATATATACAATATATTACCTATAATCCTATAAAAGTAAATGTTTAATTATCAATATAATCAAATCTAGTTACAAATATACAATTTTTACAAATTACAGATTTGAATTAAAACTTGCAAAAATCATTTGTAATCTGTCCTAAGACAACGAAACCATTGTTTTTTGATTTTTTATAGTTTTATGAAAAAGAAACTAAATAAAATTAAAAAAAAAACTAACTAAACTAAGCAACCAAAATAATAACTCTAACTACAAATCTAAACTATACATATATCTATCTAAGATACGTATACTATACTAACAAATTAACTATTAAATAACAAATAACACACTTACCTAAAGAAACGCTCCAGGTTTGTCCTGTATGCAATGATTATCTTAGCTGATCGGAGGGAGGAAACCCACACCGGATTATCCACGACCTTTTCGTAAACAGGAAGTTGTTGTGCTCTTCAAATATAATTACAGGACAAACAAGACATAAAACTTTACAACAATCTTATGATTTACAAATCATAACATTTAGATAAATCTGCATGTAAGGATTTGTACAAAATGATTTGATCAATGAAGAAGAGAAATCTGTAATTCATTAACTAAAACAAATTAATTGTTGTATTTTTTAAATAAGAGAGAGATCAGATATGGATAACACATTAATCAAGTCACATCAACCTGCAATAGATTACGATAGCTAAAGTAGTCTATAATCAACTACAAACTGATATGAATAAAACTTGAAACAAAAGTTTGATATATTGAAAGCGAAAGCTGTCACAAGACATCAACTTTCATCTCAGTCTGTATCATAAATCCATAGTCTGGTTCTCCCAAAAGTGAGGATGATGGTTATTACAAAAAATAACAAGTATTTAAAGACCTCCCACAGGGTAAAACATCCCTGTGGGAATTATCAAAATAGTTTACACAAAATCTGGGAAAATATCCCGAGTTTCTGACTCAAATTATCACCTTAAAATGAAAACTACGTCACACAAATATCCCCTAAACTGCCTCAGCATGCCCATCTGATCACTGCAATTCGTATGTACCTGAGAGGACAAAAATAAACAAGTTAAAAGGATATCTTGTAGATAAAATTGATAAAAATCTAATTTTAAAGACTAGCTACAGAATCTTGCGATTCTGTAGCTGGTCTAAATCAAACACAGAATCGTTTGAAAATCAATTCAAAACTTAGAGAATTAAATTCAAACTACTAAACAAATGTCTAATTGCTATTTGAAAACCAAACAAATCATTCAAATCAAAATTGTTATGCTAATTTGAGAGCAGACAATATTATGATCAATCGAATAATTACAAAGATAGAAATACTCTGTTCCATTTGTTATCACAAATTCGGGTAAACATAATCATATTGGATAACTCGACAACAATGAAATCGTTTTCATAACCAATTGAAATCAACACAAATAGTTTCTTCAGTCATCAACAAGATCATTGTCGAATCAAAACGAAATCAACAGGATCATTTTTCAAATTGATATAACTGTATTAAACATATACAAACGATCATGCTAATCATGGCACACAATAACCACTAGTAGATCCAATCAAACAGGAACGAATCGAAACAATTTGGAGCAATGGAATCGTTATGAATTAACAGTGTTTCCATGATTTTAGCAAATACATCTTCAACACGGTCGAATGTAACCAGAACCCAAACGAAAATATCGATTTAATACAAAACAGAGTCGTTCCTGGCTAAAGTCAACAGTGTTATTTTGAGTTTATTAGATTACATCATATTTATCATCCCAGTCACTAATAATGACGCATAACACATATAGAGGATCATACCAATTCAAGTCCATGAAATTGTTCCAAAATCAAACCATAAGAACTAAAACAAAGCTGATAGAATCCAACCACAACGAAATCATACCAAATCAAAACATAGTCATGCTCTAATTTTAGCATAAAAAAATCTCTTATACAGGTCATATGCAATCAAAATCTAAACGAAAACAAACCTCATTAATCACATTAATTCAAACTAATAGAATTTTTCTAAAACGAACCACACCAAGTCAAAACCAATCCATCGCTTCTACTAAGCTGGGCGCGACAAAATCGCATACCCAAATCATAACCATATTCAACTTTAGTAAAATGAATCTACTGTATAGGATCCACAACATAACCATTTTTTATAATCAAACTATGACAAAATCATTTCGAATAATGAACAGAACTAATCGAAAACCAAAACCCAATTCATTATATTAATCCAAGCAATTCATAAAATGAAAATGATATCGAAATTCATACCTGGATAATCAAAAAACAGCTAGGTCATGATAGTTTGGAATTGACAAAGGCTGTCGTCGATTCGACATTCCTAAAGATGATCGAACCAGTGGTTTTCTGTTTCTTGTCAACAGCTTGAAGTTTGTCTCTTTCTCTCGAAAGCACTGTAACTTGGTTCTCTAAAGATTTAATCTTCGATTGCAATAATGGGACGTCAGTGTAATAACACTCCACCCACACATTGCACTGGATGCATGATGTTTGTTCGAGCTTCAAAATTGCAGGCGAGGGTTTGTTTAAATCACCGAGGGTTTCATTATGTAGCTTCATTCCTGGGTACCTAGGATTGTTTTTTAGGCACGGGGGAAAACTAGAAACATAGTCATAGGGTTGCTCGAAGCACAAACCATGGAAATCAGGGTACTCACTAGCTAGGAAGCGCTTGATATCAGAGTCTGATTCTTCACTCAGAACTATGGGATTTTGATCAGCGTTTGGCTTAGGTTTATTCCGGGCCAGTCTCGATATTAATCGAGCATTCTTTTTACCCTTGTTGTCGGTAGTAGGATTACCTTTGACCTTCTTACTCACAGGCTTCTTGACAGCCTCAGCCTTGTCTGTTATGATGTCGGGTAGGTCGATGTCAGGGCAGACCGAGGGTTTGGGAGAGGGTAGAAGGGCATGAAATGGCACGAGTGGCCCTGCCTTAGTCTCACTAACCATGACTTTATCAATTTGGACAGACTTTGGACCAACGAAGCCATTTCTAAACAGAAAGGCTTGTCAATTATTGCCATGAAGGTTCAAATGTTGATTGATGATGAGTCTAATCAAGCCATTGTGAAACAAGCTGCTATCAGCCTTCTCACGTTTGAACCTCTTAGTGATTTTCTAAAGACTACACAGGAAGTAAAATGGCATGTTCAATGGATAGCCCATGAAATTCATTAACAGTCGAAGGTGATAAAGAAAAACCAATCCATACCGACCTTCACAGGTCACAAATTGTTTCATAATCACTAAAAGATCATGCCACCTGGGTTTAAGGGTGGAAATAGGCATACCTTTGTCATAGGATGTAACCTTTCGTGATACGAATAGAAAAGGCCATGGCACCTCATCGACTTTGGAGTTTTTAAACCATCGCTGGCCTGTGGCTGCTAGTCCTGTGGAAGAGCTTATGAATTCTTCATTGAGTTCAAGCTGAATGTCACCTACTTTATCCCTACACCCATCGAAGGTAAGGGCAAATTGTTGTGCAACCATGAGGTTAAATCCCTCGAACTTTTTTATAAACGCGAGCCAACCATTGTCTTCTAAATCCTTATGGGCGTTATCAAATAGTAACAGGGCTTGGCTTCCATTCGTCTCTATACGGACCATCGGTGCCATAGACAGGAGCACATGGTGAGCAGGGTGCAGGGGCTAGGGTTTGAACATAGCATACGCCGGGGCAGAACACTCACAAGCTTACCTGAAAACACCAGGGTTGACCCGAGATAGGGGGAAATCATTTATGACAAAAAGTGCGAAGGTGGTGGAGCTATTTCGGCCCATGCAGAATAGTCATTACCCGTAGTACAACCGCCAATGCTTTTAGCTATGCATATCACAATGCATATGTGTTAAAAAGTATGCCATTTCAATCAACCGATGGATATATGGTAAGTGGATTAAAAATTTGCGCAAACCATAGTTTTAGTTTCAAAACCAAAGAAATAAATCAAAATCAATACCAAGGGTCCGATTATATGAAACATGTGTTGTGTGAAAAAGATCTATACAAAGGGTATAACCACAATGCCAGTTATTTTTATGAACTCAATGTGTCAAGGGAATCGATTAAACTATATAAATCAAACCACCAATGCATCACAAACTCGATTAAAAGAATATCACCACAGTATTTTAAAACAAAGTCATATTTAACAAATAAAAATGCGAAATGAATAAGAACCTTGGAGTCTTGTCAAATGCATAGTGATAAGTAAATTGGAAACGCAATGGACATATCGACAAGAATGATTACAAACATTCAGTGACGATTTTAATGTGACTTCGAAAATCAAGTTTTGTGCTTGCAGTCGTGAAAAAAAGAAGAAAGGTAAGTGTGCAAATAGCGCAAAAATAAAAGTGTCGTTTTATTTGAGAATTGCGACGAAAATCAAGGTTTTGAAAAACACTGGTGTAGGCAGCTTATAAGGACAGTAGAAAAATGTGAATTGGTTGCCAACAATGGAGACACACTGGTAGAAGTAGTTATCTCTGCCAGAAAGAACAAACTCAGATTAGGATAACGAGAAAAATTCTAACTCAAAAATAACAAACAGAAAATCGTGTAAACATCATCATTCACCAAATATTCCAGCAATTCTTAAAGGATGAAAATTGATAACAATCTTAAGACAAGTGAGTCACGATATTAAAGATAAAATCCCCAATACTATTGACAGAGCCACTGCTACCAGCAGGCATCCATAGCCTTGACAGGGTTTCCATTAACCCACTCTGATATCCGTATCCTGCCAAGAAGTTCTGGATCAGAATAAAGGACATTTTAAGGTCAAGAGGTTTCTTATTTTTTCCAATTTACATATACCCGACATTGCTTCGCTGCCAGCGGGCCAGTTCAGTACCTCGATGAAGTTGTCTTGGAATCATGCATGCATTTACCCACTGCCAGCAGACCTGTTCAACATCTCGGTGGGTTTACAAGCACTTCCCACAGCTCTATTAATGATTTATTTTGTTTTTCAAAGGTATAGTCGAGCGGGGTGACGCTGAAAATTATGATATTTTCACATATTTTTTAAAGACCTCATCATAATTTTTATAACTGTTCCTTTATTAAGATCCAAAGATGTTTCATTTACAGAACCAACTTTCTAAGGCAGGGAGACATCTTCTGAGTCATTCCCTTAAGGAAAAGGGACGGTGTAAAAAGATAATAGATGATCATGACAGACTTTACTCAAAGATCGAAATCAGTTAACTTCTTTCAAACAACAACTTTTTGCCAACACAGATGTAAATTTCAGAAGCATAAAATTGATGTTTATACAATTTTTAGCAGTCATTTCAGTGAAGGAATTTTCTGTTTTCTTTGTCTGAATAGTTCGGCATGCAGGTATGTGTATTTCCAAAAACACAAACTGATAAACTCAAAGGAGAAATCAAAAACAAAGAAGCAAAAGAAGAAGAAAACAAAAGAAAAATATGTACATAATATACAAGGGTAGTCATCAGGCAAAATATCTTTTCAGGGCTTGACCATTCACCAGATAAGTGTCAGGCTACCCCTCTAGATTCTGCAATCGGAAAGAGCTGGGACCCAACTTCTCAGCAACTAAAAATGGTCCAAGCCATAAGTGTTGAAATTCCGTGTGCTCTCCCTTTCCCTCATGCGGTTTGTCCCACTTCAAAACGAGATCACCTACTTCGAAATTCATATCAGAAGTAGAGTTAGAATCGAACTAGCTTTTAACCAATAGTTGATGCTGATCTAACTTACGTTTATCTTGGGCTCTTACCTCTTCTAGCTTCATTAAAGCATTAATGCGGTTTTCCAAAAGGGGACAATCTTCTTCTTGAATTTTTTGCGATAGTTGAAGTGAAGGAAGAAGAATGTGTGGTGGCAGAATTGCTTCTCTGCCATAAACAAGAAAGAAGGGGGAGTTATCTACGATATATTTTGGTGTTACCCTATCAGCCCACAGCGTGTTTAACAATGCATTGTGCCAATTTTTGTGATTTTCAGCCACCATTCTCTTGATGATTTTAATCAAGTTCTTATTTGTTGATTATGCCAATCCGTTGCCCTAAGGGTAATGGCTAGCAGAATACTTCAATTTGATTCATTTTTCCAAAGCGAACTCACTCATCTCAAGAGAGGAAAAGTAATAAGCATTGTCGAATACAAAACAGTCAGGAATACCAAAACGAGTGATAATATTCGAATTTAGAAAGGCAATTACCTGACTAGTGTTGACAGTTCTTAACGCGGTGGCTTCAGACCATCGGGTAAAGTAATTTGTGGCTATTACAATAAACTTGTGTTGTTGTGAGGATGGGGGGTTGATTGGACCTATGATATCAAGGCCCCACTGCTGAAAAGGAAAGTCTATTGAAACTGGCTGCAAAGGAAAGGTTGGTTTCTGTAACTGCCCTGATGCTTTTTGACAAATAGTACACTTATGACACAAGGCATGGGAATCTCTAAAAAGCATGGGATAATAAAAATCGGCTCTCAAAAACTTATGGGCAGTGGTGTCACCACCAAAATGACCACCATCTTCTCCTTCATGCAACTCTAGTAAGACTTTTTCTGCTTCGTCTTTCTCAAGACAACGCATCAGTACGCCATCAAAACTTTGATGAAACAGGATACCATTAACCAAATGAAAGGAGGCAGACTTTAATCTCAACACTCTTATTTTAGTAGGATCCAGGTGACAGGGTGCTGACCCATGTTCAAGACAGAATTTTATATCATCATACCACGGACTGACAGAGTTTTGTGCGCAATAGATTGCATTTTGATCATGTTGTCCTAGGTTTGACGTATCACTTTCTTCTTGTTGTCTTGTTGTTGAATCAGCGACTAACTTGCATAACCCTTGGCCTCTCACTATCTGAGCTGGGGTAATTTCTAAGTCATACTCCTGCAAGGAGGTAACCCAGTTAGCCCTCCTTTCTCCTAGTTCCTTCTGCACTAACAGGTTCCTGATGGCTGGGTAAGGGAAAATGACTTTCATCCTTGACTTCAAAAGATAGGACTGGAAGTGCTTGACTGCTTTGAAAACAGTGTAGGCTTGTCGATCTACCGCTGGGTAATTAAGTTCAGCGCCTTTGAAAGCAGAGCTCATAAAGGCAATGGGTACTTCATTTTTCTTGACGTTCTTTTGAGTTAGGACGGTGGCATAACGGTCAGAAGCAAAAGTGTAGAGTGTAAAGTCTTGAGAAAAGTTAGGGCTCATGAGAGAAGGAGCGTCTATTATGGCCTTCTTTATTGCATTAAAAGCTTGATTTTCTAGGAGTCCCCAGTGATATTGGGTGTCTTTCTTAATTAGATTATGTAAAGGCCTGACCATTTCGGAGAAACTGGGGACAAATCTCCTCACGAAGTTAATCTGGCCTAAGAAAGACTGTATATATTTTTTGGATGTAGAAGGGGGAAGTTTCGTGATGACTTGAGTCCTTTCGGGGTTGATAATCATCCCTTTACTTGACACAACAAATCCTAAGAGTTTACCCTATTCTATAGCGAAAATGGATTTTTTAGGATTCAAGGAAATGTCATATTTATGACATCACTGTAGAACGGCTCGTAAGTGAGCTAGATGATCGATTTTGTTTTTAGAAAAAACAGTAACATCATCTAAGTAAAATACGACGGACTGATTGATTAAGCCTCGGAAAGCGATGTCCATCGCTCTCTGGAAAGTGGCACCAATATTAATCAATCCAAAGGGCATTTTTCGATAAGCGTAGGTGCCCCACGGGGTGCGGAAGGTAATTTTAAGTTGGTCTGGTGGAGACATCAGGACTTGGTTGTACCCTGAGAAATCATCCAGTAAGGATAGCCTCTCAGAACCAGATACCTGTTGAAGGATCTGTTCGATGGGTGGGACAGGATAGTTGTCTTTATCAGACGCTCTATTAAGCTTTCAGAAATCAACGCACAGTCGGATTTCCCCACCTTTCTTCCGGACAGGGACAAGGTTAGAAACCCATTGGGTGTGCCTAACTGGAAAAATTATCTTATCATTCAGGAGCTTATTCAATTCTTTTTTGATGGTCGGTTCAATCTTAGGGTGCATTTTTCTCAATTTTTGTTGAAAGGGTAAGGTTTGGGGTTTCATAAGAATGACATGTTGTATGATGTTAGGGTCAAAAGTTTTAAGGTCATCATATGTCCATGCAAAGACATCTTTAAATTCTTTGAACAATTTAATAAATGCAGCTTTTTCTTGTTCAGAACATCCGACCCCTAGATTAATGCACTATGGATTGTCCTTAGTCTCTAAGTTTACTTTTTCATAAGATAACGAGGAACTATTGGTTTTACAGTTGACCGATTTTTTGAATTTATCTTGAAGATCGTAAAATTTCTCTAATCTAACTACAGATTTAGGGATCGAATTTACCATGTCCGATGAAGATTCAAGAGTTCTGAGATTTGGTATTACCGTGAAATCACACAAATTGTCATCGTGTGTGTGTCCATCTATGACCGCGCCTTGAAAATTTTCCTCCATATGCAGAAAGCTAATAATCTGCTGATCATCATCGAAGACTCTCCAGTTTGTGATGTTGTTGAGAACGGACGGCTTGAACAACAGTTCGACGGAGAATGCATCTGGGGATAAGCCTTCTGTAGGAAAGAGTTTAGAAGCTACGTTATCTAATAGATCAGCTTCGGAATTATTCAATCTAGGAATAGAATTTATATTGAAAGAAGAAAATCTATTCATTAAATTCCATACCTCAAATTGATAGCTTCTAATATGCGGAGACAGACAGTGGATAGAATCTCTTACCTATCTTACCACAATTTCAGAATCGCCAAAGACAATCAAGTTTTGAATGTTCATATCTAAAGCTTTTCTGAGACCTTGCATTAAAGCCTCATATTCTTCAGTTTTATTAGTACATTCAAATTCTAGCCTACATGCAATCAATGTTTTGTTACCTGCCGAATCGATGATAACACAGCGTACACCAGCTCCTTCTTTGGACTTTGACCCGTCAAAATAAAGAGACCAAATTTGATTTTTGTCGGGTGCATGAGACCGTTGTGTAGAGGTTGTTGGCTGCACATATGCCACAATCTCGAACTGTTGTTCAGGGTTGGTGACAGCTGAAGCCTCGGCCATGAAATTTCCAAAAAATGTATCCATCCCTTGTACTTCGGGTGAATCAGCAGAAGGTGTAAATGGTTCGTTGGGATCATTCAAATCTGTGACCATGAACTTAAGGTAGAGTTCACGATCTACCTTGATCTTGTTGGGATTGTCATTCTCTGGAAGCCATAGATGAGACCAATCTGTCGCAAAATAACCATGTAGCTGCTCCGACCAATCCGTACCTAAAAATAGACCATACACTTCTGGAATATCCACAACAATAATATCAATAACTTGATGAACCTTGGGGTTAGATGATAATCTTATAAGCACATTTTTTAGTTCGCCTATAACTTTAACATTAGTCTGATCAAGCTGTATGATTTTTACGGTGGATGGTTCAACTTCGGCGTTAATATTCTAGCATACAGGCCATAGCATTACATTGGATGATGTTCTTGAGTATACCATACAATTGTGCACGTTTATATTAAAGATTTCGAAAGTTAACAAAAATGGAGGTACAATTTTGTGAGTACTAAGGGTGGTAGCTTGTGGATTTTTACCCGCAGTTTCTAAAGCTACTTTATCTACATTATTTACATTATTTACAGGAGGGCTCCCTTTATCTTGAGGATCGGGATTGTTTTTAGTGGAAGTCTTTTGAGGAACTTTGTTCTGCACAACCTTGTTTGGATTACCATTTTTACCATTCTCTGCAATGTTTTGAAACATTTTTTGTAACAAAGATGGAAATTTCAATAACTCATAAAAAGAAATGTTATCCCTTAACTTTTTAAGATCTTCCACTACATCATAATCTAAGTTGGGGTTCACATGACTCTGTTTAGTCTCAACTGGTTTAGATTTCTTTGGAGGCGAAGTCGTAGTGTTTTCGGAAGAAGGTTTGTTTGTTGTCTTACTCCTAGTATTATAGGGATGAACTGTCTCAAAGTTAGCTTGAAAGATGCTATCTGAGAAGTGTCCAAAAATGTTTGGAGAAGACTCTTCTTCTTGAACTGTCTCTTGTTCAACTACCTCCTTAGGAATTTCAAGAGGCATTAAGTTATCCTGGGCTTCTAGAATTGTTTGAAGGGCGTATTGCGGACTTTCTAGATTGAGGCCCTCGGTGGTTGGATTAGGTCGGTTGGTGAGAAAAGGATTCCTGAACGGGGGTTTATAAGGCCCTTTGCTCGAGGAAGCTTCTTCGATCATCCTTTTCAATTCTATAACTTGGTTCGACAATTTTTGAACGACTTTAGCTAAGTTTTCTAAATCAGAGGTTTCAGTTTGTGTTTTACTTTGAGTAGGTCTAGGGAGGATTTTGATCTTCTTTTTGGAAGAAGAACTAGTCTTTGTTTCGTTGCTAGTAGAATCTTTGAGACTAAGTATGTCTTTTTCAATCTGGGTGGCCTCCTCGAAGGCTTCTAACAACGTGGCTTTCTTGGATCATTTAACCCAAATAGATATACTTTGATGCAAAGCTTTAGTATAGTATGCTATTATGAGATTCTCAACAGGCATGGAATCCGCAGGGATTCGGTTTTTAAGTGTTAAGAATCTTTGATTGAAGTCTTTAACTTTCTCTTTAGGGTTCATTCTAAAGTTAGAAAGATCCATGACTAGGACTTCCGGAGGCTTACCATCTCCAAACTTTTCCAAAAAGCATGACTCAAACTTTTCCCAGGACACGATGGTATGGGGTTGCTGGAAAAAGTACCATGTAGATGCATTACCCTCGAAAGTATAGGGGAACAACCTACAGACTATGTCTTCATGCTCGACATTACGGAGTCTTATGGCTAACATAAACTTTTTAATGTGATCTTCAGCGATTTGTTTCGAGTCAGGGTCAAACTTGGGAAGCCACTTCTCCAGATGTTTAGGTAAGGGATGTTGCGCTCCAGGTACAGCTACAGCATCTTGGTCGAGCCAAGGTCTAGTAGGATTGTTCTGGTTGGCCATTGGTGTAGTGGGTGTGGAAGGTTGAGAAGGGGAACTGCCTTCATGAAAAGAGTCTTCTCCAAAAGAAGAAGGGGATGATGGAGGTGGTGAGGGAGGTATTCCAGATCCTCCTGTAGTAGGAGTGAGGATCGGATCTGTAGGATTCACAGTGAGGTTAGTGCCTCCGATTTGTTCTCTGATATCAGATAAATCTAAAGGTTGGTCCAACAGTCGATTTGGTTGCCTCAAACGGGCTAAGGCACTATGAGTTCTTATGAGAGATTGGTGGAGAATCTCTTGTATGTCACCACCTGTAGGATTTGGGGTTACTGGTTCAACTGTGATCCGTGGATCGTCGTTTGATGTGGTTGTTGTTTGAGGGGGAATATTATCATTCAAATGACTTCTTGTCACTATAGGTGAGTGATTAGGTGGTGGAGGAGTCTTACGACCACCTAGTGCCATTAATTAATTTCAGGCCCTCCTTCTAGCGCCATTTGTTGACGGGTGAAAATGATCGTCCGTCAACTGGAAGAGTGGATCCGATTCGGGGTTGTCTAAATAACCCAAGCCGTTTGGGATAACCCACCCTGACGGGTTTAACGACTCCATTAGCCGATCTAAGTCCTAAGAAAAAAAAAAGAAAACTAAACTAATAAACTAATCTAAATAAAACAAAAACAAAAACTAACTAATAAACAAATCTAAACTACATATATACAATATATTACCTATAATCCTATTAAAGTAAATGTTTAATTACCAATAGAATCAAATCTAGTTACAAATATAAATTTTTTACAAATTACAGATTTGAATTAAAACCTGCAAAAATCATTTGTAATCTGTCCTAAGACAGCGAAACCATTGTTTTTTTATTTTTTATAGTTTTATGAAAAAGAAACTAAATAAAAAAAAACTAACTAACTAAACTAAGCAACCAAAATAATAACTCTAACTACAAATCTAAACTATACATATATCTATCTAAGATACTTATACTATACTAACAAATTAACTATCAAATAACAAATAACACACTTACCTGAATAAACGCTCCAGGTTTTTCCTGTATGCAATGATTATCTTAGCTGATCGAAGGGAGGAAACCTGCACCCGATTATCCACGAGCTTTTCGTAAATGGGAAGTTGTTGTGCTCTTCAAATATAATTACAGGACAAACAAGACATAAAAATTTACAACAATCTTATGATTTACAAATCATAACATTTAGATAAATCTGTGTGTAAGGATTTGTACAAAATGATTCAATCAATGAAGAAGAGAAATCTGAAATTCATTAATTGAAACAAATTAATTGCTGCATTTTTTAAATAAGAGAGAGATCAGATATGGATAACACATTAATCAAGTCACATAAACCTGCAATAGATTACGATAGCTAAAATAGTCTATAATCAACTGCAAACCGATATGAATAAAACTTGAAACAAAAGTTTGATATATTGAAAGCGAAAGTTGTTACAAGACATCAACTTTCATCTCAATCTATATCATAAATCCATAGTCTGGTTCTCCCAAAAGTGAGGATGATGGTTATTACAAAAAATAACAAGTATTTAAAGACCTCCCACGAGGTAAAACATCCCTGTGGGAATTATCAAAACAGTTTACACAAAATCTGGGAAAATATCCCAAGTTTCTGACTCAAATTATCAACTTAAAATGAAAACTACATCACACAAATATCCCCTAAACTGCCTCAGCATGCCCATTTGATCACTGCAATTCGTATGTACCTGAGAGAGGACAAAAATAGACAAGTTAAAAGGATATCTTATAGATAAAATTGATAAAAATCTAATTTTAAAGACTAGCTACAGAATCTTGCGATTCTGTAGCTCGTCTAAATCAAACACACAATCATTTGAAAATCAATTCAAAACTTAGAGAATTAAATTCAAACTACTAAACAAATGTCTAATTGCTATTTGAAAACCAAACGAATCATTCAAATCAAAATTGTTATGCTAATTTGAAAGAAGACAATATTATGATCAATCAAATGATTACAGAGATAGAAGTACTCTGTTCCATTTGTTATCACAAATTCGGGTAAACAGAATCATATTGGATAACTCGACAGCAATGAAATCGTTTTCATAACCAATTGAAATCAACACAAATAGTTGCTTCAGCCATCAACAAGATCATTGTCGAATCCAAATGAAATCAATAGGATCATTTTTCAAATTGATATAACTGTATTAAACATATACAAATGATCATGTTAATCGTGGAACACAATAGCCACTTGTAGATCCAATCAAATAGGAACGAATCGAAACAATTTGGAGCAATGGAATCGTTATGAATTAACACTGTTTCCATGATTTTAGCAAATAGATCTTCAGCACGGTCGAATGTAACCAGAACCCAAACGAAAATATCGATTTAATACAAAATAGAGTCATTCCTGGCTAAAGTCAACAGTGTTATTTTGAGTTTATTAGATTACATCGTATTTATCATCCCATTCACTAATAATGACACATAACACATATAGAGGATCATACCAATTCAAGTCCACGAAATCGTTCCAAAATCAAACCATAAGAACTAAAACAGAGCCGATAGAATCCAACCACAATGAAATCATACCAAATCAAAACATAGTCGTGCTCTGATTTTAGCAAAAGAAAATCTCTTATACAGGTCATATGCAATCAAAATCTAAACGAAAAAAACCTCATTAATTACATTAATTCAAACTAACAGAATTTTTCTAAAACGAACCACACCAAGTCAAAACCAATCCATCGCTTCTACTAAGCTGGGCGCGACAAAATCACATACCCAAATCATAACTATATTCAACTTTAGTAAGATGAATCTACTGTACAGGATCCACAATATAACCGTTTTTTATAATCAAACTATGACAAAATCATTTCGAATAATGAACAGAACTAATCGAAAACCAAAACCCAATTCATTATATTAATCCAAGCAATTCATAAAACGAAAATGATATCGAAATTCATACCTGGATAATTAGAAAACAACTCGGTCATGATAGTTTGGAATTGACGAAGGCTGTCGCCGATTTGACATTCCTAAAGACGATCGAACCAGCGGTTTTCTATTTCTTGTCAACAGCTTGAAGTTTGTCTCTTTCTCTCGACAGCACTGTAACTTGGTTCTTTAAAGATTTAATCTTCGATTGCAATAATGGGACATCAGTGTAATAACGCTCCAGCCACACATTGCATTGGATGCATGATGTTTGCTCAAGCTTTGAAATTGCAGGCGAGGGTTTGTTTAAATCACTTAGGGCTTCATTATGTAGTTTGATTCCTAGGTAGCTAGGATTTTTTTTTAGGCACGGGGGAAAATTAGAAACATATTCATAGGGTTGCTCAGAGCATAGACCATGGGAATAAGGGTACTCACTAGATAGGAAGCTCTCGATATCAGTGTCCGAGTCTTCGCTCAGAACTATGGGCTTTTGATCAGTGTTTGGCTTAGGTTTATTTCGGGTCAGTCTTGATATTAATCGAGTATTCTTTTTACCCTTGTTGTCGACAGTAGGATTACCCTTGACCTTCTTACTCACAGGCTTCTTGACAGCCTTAGCCTTGTCTGTTATGATGTCGGGTAGGTCGATGTAAGGGTAGAACAAGGGTTTGGGAGAGGGTATAAGGGCATGAAATGGCACGGGTGGCTCGGCCTTAGTCTCACTAACCACGAATTTATCAATTTGGACAGACTCTGGACGAGCGAAGCCATTTCTAGACAAAAAGGCTTGCCAATTATTGCCATGAAGGTTCAAATGGTGAACGACGATGAGTCTAATCAAGCCATGGTGAAACAAGCTGCTATAAACCTTCTCGCATTTGAACCTCTTAGCCATTTTGTAAAGACTACGCAGGAAGTAAAATGGCATGTTCAATAGATAGCCCATGAAATTCATTAACAGTCGAAGGTGATAAAGAAAAACCAATCCATACCGACCTTCACAGGTCACAAATTGTTTCATAATCACTAAAATATCATGCCACCTAGGTTTAAGGGTGGAAATAGGCATACCTTTGTCACAGGATGTAACCTTTCGCGATATGAATAACAAAGGCCATGGCACCTCGTCGACTTTGGAGTTTTTAAACCATCGCTGGCCTGTGGCTGCTAGTCCTGTGGCAGAGCTTATGAATTCTTCATTGAGTTCAAGTTGAATGTCACCTACTTTAGCCCTACACCCATCAAAGGTAAGGGCGAATTGATGTGCAACCGTGAGGTTAAAGCCCTCGAGTTTCTGTAAAAATGCGAGCCAACCACTATCTTTTAAATCCTTATGGGCGTTATCAAATAGTAACAGGGCTTGGCTTCCATTCGGCTCTATACGGACCACCGGTGCCATAGACAGGAGCACACGGTGAGCAGGGTGCAGGGGCTAGGGTTTGAACATAGCATACGCAGGGGCAGAACACTCACAAGCTTACCCGAAAACACCAGGGGTGACCCGAGATAGGGGGAAATCATTTATGACAAAACGTGCGAAGGTGGTGGAGCTATTTCGGCCCATGCAGAATAGTCATTACCCGTAGTACAACCGCCGATGCTTTTAGCTATGCATATCACAATGCATATGTGTTAAAAACTATGCCATTTCAATCAACCGATGGATATATGGTAAGTGGATTAAAAATTTGCGCGAACCATAGTTTTAGTTTCAAAACCAAAGTAATAAATCGAAATCAATACCAAGGGTCCGATTATATGAAACATGTGTTGTGTGAAAAAGATCTATACAAAGGGTATAACCACAATGCCAGTTATTTTTATGAAGCCAATGTGTCAAGGGAATTGATTAAACTATATAAATCAAACCACCAATGCATCACAAACTCGATTAAAAGAATATCACCACAATCTTGTAAAACGAAGTCATATTTAACAAATAAAAATGCCAAATGAATAAGAACCTTGGAGTCTTGTCAAATGCATAGTGATAAGTAAATTGGAAACGCAATGGGCATATCGACAAGAATGATTACAACAATTCAGTGACCATTTTAATGTGACTTCAAAAATCAAGTTTTCACGCTTGCAGTCGTGAAAACAAGAAGAAAGGTAAGTGTGCAAATAGCGCAAAAATAAAAGTGTCGTTTTATTTGAGAATTGCGACGAAAATCAAGGTTTGCAAAACACTAGTGTAGGCAGCTTATAAGAACAGTAGAAAAATGTGAATTGGCTTCCAACAAATCTATAAACCACTCCCTACATATCTGACACACTTCCTACTACAACACTCAATAATGCATAACAGGGTGGATAAAATACTGCATAACAGGGTGGATATTGCTCCGATTCAAATTACTCTATAAAAAAAATACATTGTACAACAAATTATGTCTTCAAACTGGGAAATTATTTTTTGTATAAATCCCACATATAATAACTTTACCATAGAACTTTGCCAAGAATCCCAGATGATACCCAGTATCTATCTTGCTATACAGCATTGAGTGTTGCAGAAAATAATATATAATCACAAATATTGCAGCAGATAATATATAATACAGATGATACCCAATATCTATCTTGCTATGAAACACTAAATGTTGCATTAGATAATATATAAACTAGATAATATATAAACAGTACAATCTATACACCACTCCCTACATATCTTATATACGACCTACTACAACGCTCAATACTGCCTAACAGGATGAATATTGCTCGGATTCAAATTACTGTATAAAAAAACACACTGTACAAGTTCAAACTGCGAGACGACTTTCCGTATAAATCTCACATGTAATAACTTTACCGTAGAACATGGCCAGGAATCACAGATAATTACTGTACCGTAAAACATGGCAATGGAATTTTTCGTGTGTCGTACTCATGATACAGCATCAAATCCAGTGGAATTACAAACTTTGTTGTGTCGTAGTCATGATAAAGCATCAAATCCATTGAAATTAAAAACTTTAAGGCCACAAATGAACTAAGCACCTTCAAAAATCCAGTTTACGGCCGGATCATGTGTCCAAATTGCCTATCAAAGCTCGAGTTATTTTAGATTGACAAAAAAAATATTGACCCTTTATTCTATTGCGAAACGGTTAATGCCACATCTAGAAATATTGCCGCTGTAAAACATGGCGAGAATTTTTTCTCGCGTCTAATCACAGTAAAGCAAAGCGAGGAATGTTTGTCGTGTCTTCTGAAGTACGTAGCCAAGTCGCTTTCAGTGGTCGACGAATAATATTAGTTTCAAATCTCTGTCGACCTGTGATGTAAAATACGCGTAAGTCCATCGACCACGCATAATCATAAACACATGCACCATGGTTAGTAAGATGTCTGGTGGCAAACTTGGCAGAGTGTGCTAATGCCACATTTAAATACCTTGCTGCCATAAAACATGGTGAGAAATTTTTGCCGTGTCTTAGTCACAGTAAAGCGTAAGCGCTAGAGGAATGTTTGTCGTGTCGTATAAAGGCGTAGTGATGTCGCTTTCCGTAGCCGACGAATAACATTGGTTTCAAATCATTGTTAACCAGTGATGTAAAATACGCGTAAGGCGATCGACCCATACATTCCTACGCAGAAACCCATGCACCATGCATAGGTAGGATGTCTGGCGGCAAACTTTATCGTACCAGGTTTGCGCGTAGCAATAAATAATGGTAAAGGGTGCTTCATCTTCTATTTCCACTGGCTCAGCACTACTCTTCGTCCTTTGAAGCGGCCAAGATACTGGCCATCTCCAGATTGTATAGTAAATCAGTTCAATTCTCAAAATATGAGATATTTTTGAAGTTTTTTTTTCGGAGCCATCAACTGATTCTGGTAAGTTATTTCGTCGTTTGCCTTAAAAACAGAAGCTATTACGCTTCTTTGCGTTCCTTGCACGGAAAAGGGTCGAGGAAATAGAAGCGTTTGCAGAGTTTCTTTCTTTTATTGTTTACTATTTTTACAGCATTAGAGATCTGTCCACTGTTTTAGAAATCAACCTAAGTTTGGCTAGATTTAGCTGAATAATCCATAGGTTCTACCTTCTACCGTTTTGGTTTTGCATTTTTATAGGGTGAAACAGTAAATTAACAGATTTAGCTGTAATGGCCCCGATGTCTTTGCCTCCGGGCTTTAGATTTCATCCTACTGATGAAGAACTACTAGCTTATTATTTGAAAAGGAAAGTTCATGATTGGAAGATCGAGCTTGAGATTATTCGTGAGGTTGACATCTACAAGTGTGAGCCGTGGGACTTGCCGGGTAAGTTGCATCATCTTTGTTGTTAATTGTCATTTTTTGTTGTTAATTGTGATTTTCTGGTGTCCTGAAGATTGAGTTATTTCAACCTCTTTGCAACTGAACATTTATATAGTCTAAGATTGCTGGGTATTTCTTGAAAAGGTTCAAAAGACTGTTAAATAATTTGCCAATTAAAGCCCTGATGCCCTCCTCGTCTACTTTTCGGCATAAGAATTTGTCGTGAGAATTTCTTTTGTGTACAGAGAAATCCTTGCTGCCTGGAAGAGATTCGGAGTGGTATTTTTTCAGCCCAAGGGACAGGAAGTATCCAAACGGTTCAAGAACAAATCGAGCCACGAAAGCGGGTTACTGGAAAGCTACGGGAAAAGACCGTAAAGTTAGCTCTCGTATGAATCCAGTTGGAATGAAGAAAACTCTTGTATTTTACAGAGGCCGTGCCCCTCATGGTTCTCGAACAAACTGGGTTATGCATGAATACCGTCTCCACGAGATGGAATGCGAAGGCTCAGCTTCGTTCCAGGTATCTCGAATTAGTAGCCCTTGCTTTTCTTTCATTGTAAAATTGTCAGGATATGGTATATGTAAATTCTTTGCCGTAATATGCTGTGTCTTT
>JASDQU010750748.1:13797-25533 GCA_032191745.1 Picea mariana
TTGGTCTTCAAGGTATTTCTATACTTTCACTAAAACTTGGGCATCTTGTTTTGTTTCTTCTTGAGCTCGTCGAAGGTGAGATTTGATTGTATCAACTGTATCGACTATTCTTGTTGTCAAAGGCATGGTAGAAATTCTACGGCTGGACTATAGCACCTGCTGCCATTCTTGAACCTCGACCTTGATGTGACTAAACACCTCTTGCTGCTTGGCTTCTTGCTTCTCTGCTATCTGCAGTGAAGAATCATTCAATGCAGAAACGATGAAGTTGAAGTCGTCTAATGTTAGGGTGATCTTGATTTTGGTCCTGGTTGCTTTCAATTTCTTTCTTGAGGAAGGTTTCGGATGGGAAACCTTCATCTTGTTCGAGGGATCATCCTTGTCTCTAGGTGGTGTAACCTTGCCTTTATTCTATTTGACTTCTATTCCATCAGCTCCTTTCTCTACTGATATGGATGTAGTCTTCATGGATGCACTATCTAGGTCATGGACCTCTTCAGTCTTCTTTATCCTGCTAGGTCCGACTGTATCTGGCGCAGTTTCGGGGCTGTGAACATCGAAAATCTCTGCGAGGTCTGTTGGAACAAGGAGGTTCACCGACCATTCCTTGGAAATCTCCTCCCATTCATCCTCCATCAACTTGTATTATGAATGTAGCTATTGTTGATGTTCATCAGCACGCGCTGTGATATAGATGAAATGGCCATCTGGGCTGAATTTCATTAAGGGTCTAAATTTGTGAAGAGTGTTCGGGGTTATGCGAGGTGTGGCTTGTATGGCTACCTTCAACTAGTTATAATACATGTGGAAGATGGAATTTGATTGCCACTTCTCGTTCATGTCACTGGAGTACCATGACGTACTGAACTTCTCGACCAGTGGTTGAAAGGGCTCGACATCTAGGAAGGTTGCACCTTCCAACATCTCCCATGTGATGAAAGAGATTAAGATGAGCAACTAGATAAAATGGAACTCATGCCCTTGGTCCTGCACTTCCCTGTAGTCCATTTCTAGATGGTTCACCAAGTATTTGGTCCAATTCATATGTAGTCCCTCCACGCACTTCCTTGCGAGGTCGACTATGAATCCAATTACTTGGGTTGGTCGGTTCTTGTGAACTAGATTTCCTATGATCATCTAACAGGCGAGGTGCACTATGAAATTCTCTATGGAGGTGAATTTGTAGCCTCACGTGCCCTTCTCTACATTTCCATAAGTTTCCTTTATTCTCTGGGCGAGAGTGTGATCGACAGTATTTCCATGGTAGAAATAGTGTGGGTCAGGGCCTTGCATGCTCAGCCTTGTGATATGATTAATCAAATTCAGATCCACTATGATACGGAGGTTCAACCATAAGTACCCTCCATGATAGCAGGACAACAACAACTTGACACAGGCATTCACTTCTTGATGCCTCCCGAAGTGAGGAATCTTCATTACATTAAGAAATGTGGAATGTGCAAGGTTCATGGTCCACTGCTGAGGGATGATCTTCAAATTCTTTCCCATGGTGACAGTTAAATACTTATGTAGGGCTAGCATGTTGTATTCCTTTCCGTCGCAAAGGTTGAAGTCACTAAACTTCAACGCTGCGATCTTTTCCTAGTCTGCACGCACTGCACGTATCCCCTTCGAAAGGTACGTAGTGACCAATTCATATTCAAAATCTTTTGGCACACTAACTTGGTTCACTGTGCCGCTTAGTGGTGGGATATATGTAGGTAATATACTTGGAATCATTTTCACAGTTGCAAAATCATTTACAAGCTTAGATCATCTTTCTAAGGGTGGTCGATATGGTCTTGCTCGAGCAGTGGAGGGGGAAGCTATAAGTGCTCTCGTGGATGATTCGTGTACACTGGTAGACACTCCTCTCTCGGAAATGACTCTCTCTATCATCAAGTCGATCAGAACCTCTTCAACGACTTTATCTGTAGCGCTCAATGCTTCCAACATACGCACTCGGGGTTAAAAATTTGAGGTATCAGGGAACAACTTAGACACGGTAATGAGATAGAGAACGAGAGCACAATGATCACTATATAAACTCAGCTTAGGCTGTAGGCTCAAATTCTTGATTTGGAAAAAGTGTTCTTTGTGCATGGAGTGAGGAGCTAAATAAGTAAATCAACAACGGTTGGCTTGCAACAGGTATGAGCCTCCATTAAATCCTGTTCGATCCATTATGGCATGGCCCAATGGTCTGATGATGAATCTTTATTTATTTTTTGTCTGTTCGGAGTGGAAATCGAATGGATATATCGGCCCCAATGGCTATATTTCTTCTTCAAGGTGAAGTACCATGCATCCTTTTTCTAATATCTCGACGAAGCTCTGATTCTGCAATTTTTTCTTTTTGTGAGGTCTTCTCTAGAACCTCCTATAACCTTTTAGTATTATCCCTTTTCTTTCATAGCTTTCTATCCTTTTTTCTAGTGAGCCTCATCTCGGTAATGTTTTTCTCATTCTGATTCTTATTTTCCCTGGTCTTAGTTACTTCATGCTGTTGAAATTATTTCCTAGGGTTCCTGGATAATACTTCTTCTGTGTCTCGGATAGGTAATTTGATATTTTGAGGATCCTCTAGTGTTCTCTTATCTTCGATATTTGAGTTGTTAGTATTAAATATCTGCGATATTCTCTCTTGTTCCTCAAACAAGTGCGCGATCCTTCTGGTCATAAAGCCTTTTAACTCTTGCTTCTTCTGTTCCAAAATTTCTTCTTCTTCCTTTCCTCTAGCTTGATCTCTATCAATCCAAGGTTTTTCTAATAGCATGGTAAACGAGGCACCATGGTTCAATGCTACAACAATGCACCAAAAAAACCCTAACTACCGACCCTTTCAGCAACACCTGCAAAGAAGATGAAGTCTTACCCGAGATACAGGAAGGGGTGCTTGCAGGACTCAAGTGTTTACAACTTGATATGGAACACAGATCTGTGATTGTTCTACTTAATAGAGAATTTATCACCTTCGGTTCTTTAACATGAAATCATTATCTACTTTGCTGATGAAACATAGCCTCACAGTATTCACACTAATCTACCATATACAATCACTTAGCATATACAAATGGATCAGAAGGAGTATATCTATTACTAAGCATGTTCATGTATATCATATCTAACATTCTACACATCATTAGAACTTAGCATAGGAAGATATATCTAATCATCTCAAAGCACTAAGCAAAAGAATACATAAACACATTCAGACAATACAAAGGAAGATAACACAGGATTTATGTGGTTCAACCCTCTCCTGGGGCTATGTCCACCAACTCTTCGTCTTTATTTCCTTCATTCAATTTATTACAACAAGGAGCCTCAAACCCTTACCCCACATAGGATAGAATATCTGCGCAGGTTTCTTCATTCTTCTTCCTTGCATTACAACACCAAGCCATTCACAATCTGTCACAACTACTTGCACTCATCTCTACAAACCTCTTACAATTATGCAAAAAGCATCCAAAACCCTACTTGCACTTAGCATACATTCACATCACTTAGATCTAGAACTTATCCTTTCATTCGTTCATCTCCTACTTCTTCCTATCCTAAGAATCTATTTATACATACAAAATAGGCCTAAACATGGGTAAACCCATGGGCCGACATCCCTTTCCCATTACATATTGCCAAAAACCCAAAAGGAGGCCCAAAAAGGGGTCAAGATACCATGATCTTCACTTCATCTTGTGCTCCTCCTTCAGCAGGTTTTCGAAGTCCCAAAATATGTCAACATGACCAAGAAACTCCAAAAACTTGGTCAATGGCCAACAACTGCCCTTTTTTAAGAGGGAGCGCCCCCGAAAAATCTAAAAACTATGCATAATTGAAGTATTGGAATGAAAGATGGAATATTTTATACTTGGTCTGAGTGGAAGTTTGTTTCATCCTCTGAAGCTCCCTGAATCAACGCTTTTAGCAAAGGGGTCTTTTTTACCATTTTGGTTAATTTTCAAATTGCAATGGTGAAAATGATCTATCAACTTCTATTTATAGACTTTTTTGGCCCTTTTCCCACTTTTTTGAACCCTTTTGTCAATTTTTCTGGCTTGAATATCATTTAAATCGGTCCTTGAGTTTCTTATTGGATGTTACAATGAACTTTTCCTTTTGGTTTGGTAACTTTTTTGGGAGATGGGTCAGTTTTAAAAGTCCTTTTGCAAAAGTCCTTTTTCCAACTTTTTGCATATAAGTTAGGATTCCAACTCCACTTTTTGCGTCTCATTGTCCTTTTCTCTTTTCCATAGTACCAATCCCACCGAAGTGTGACACAAAACCATATTTTTTTTTTTAGAAGTGTCATTATTAGGCAACACAGGAGCATTACTTTCAAATTCAAAGAAGTAAGCGTGGAGGCAGGGATATGACATATCAGCATGGAAGAGATGTCAATTCAACATTTAACTCAGAAGTAAATTGAGTTGTTGAAATATTTTGGAAACAATGTTCTTTAATATATATTGTTTGTAAAAGTATTATACGACTGTAAGGAGTTGTAGATATAGAGCATTGGCTCTTATCTAGCAATAACTCATAGTTATTGTAATAGGAGAAGGTAGGTAACTCCTAAGACCTGATAGGATAGGTTGCAGACAGGACGGAAAGAACTCATGGAACAAGTCCTTAGACATTTGTTGTTGTATTGTAATAGATAGAGAGAGGGAGAGAGATCAGTAGAGACATAATAGAGTAGAAGAAAGATGTAGGGAAAAAATGCAATATTATGTAAATTGTTTCATGAATGAATGTTACATTTTGTGTGTATGATTTAGTTCATTTCATTCATGTATTATTGTTAAGAGTTTACCATATGAGTTTGTGACGAAACTGGATAAGTTTCAATTGTTTCTCTTCTGAAACTTGTATGAAAGGTGTGCATCTTGTATGCAAGGAGTGAATCAACAGAGTGTCGGATTTACTCATAGGAGTGAAAAGAGAATAAAGGGAACTTAGACTAGGTGGAAGGGGTCCACATCATCAAGAAGTGACCAAGCGTCGAAGAACTAGAGCAGAGGAACGCAAGGAGTGCAGGGAGAATTTGTTTTCGATAAATACTTAAAATAGATTTATCAAAATCCCAGAAATGAAAGGAGTGCATGGGAAATCAAAATATTCAAAGAGATCAAGGTCATAAGAGACAACACATTTCAATAGTGCAGTTGGGGTCCAAGAGATGGAATCGTAGGAGGAGAAAAGTTTGAAACCTTTGAACACTTAGGAAATATTCTAAGTCAGAAGAAATTAGAAGCTTGAGAGGAGGAGAGACAACATCCATTGGATCACAGCACTTGCACACACATAAGAGTTAACTTGCCAAAGTTTCGAAGTCTCGAAGTAATTTTGGACCGTCCATTGTCAAGGAGGACAACTGGCACAAGATTCACAACTCTGTAAGTTTGTGGAAAAGGAGGAGATGAAATAGCTGAAGTAGATCCTGATCGTTGATCAACATGAGATACGTGTCACCAGATCAGTAAATCTGGGGAAATAATTTCGAGAGTTTCAGTTGAGGGTTGAAACTCCCAAAGCCCAAAGAATCGAAGAGAAAAAGTAAACCTCATTCATCAGATCCAGAGGAGATCCAGAGGGCCAAAGTGAATCTCAATCGTTAGATCCAGAAAATAGGTGGCATGAATCTGTGGACTCCAGGTAAAGACCCAAAGAAATTCATAGCCTTCAGATTTAGGGTGAGATGTGGTGAAAATCTGTGGACTCCAAGTAAAGACCCGAAGTAAATCTCAACCGTCCGATTGAAGGGGACATGCAAAAAAAATATACATACTTCGAGGGGAAGTGAAAGTAGAGAATTAAAAATTCTGAAGCTTGAATACCCGAAGGGATTACAGTTGTCGGATCAGAGGGAGACATGCGTTAGTGGATTGTCATCTCCGAATAAAAGAAAATGGGAAAATATTTGATATTCCAAATTTCTGAAGTCCAGAATCCTGAAACCAATTAGAACCGTCAAATGAAGAGAGAACATGGTAGAAGATCTGTCATTATGGTAGAAAGAAATGTTTGAGAGTTGAAAAATCAGAATGTTGAAGTCTCGAAGAAAATCATGTTTGTTGATTTGGAAGGGTCAAATTTATTCTACAGGTTTGAAAGGTACAGATCTTAGCCATAAGCGTAAAAGCACTGTGAATATCATGAGATCAATAGTCACCTCACATTTTAGGGATAGAAGCTGCTCGATCTTAAAAAAGTTGAGGGTGGGCCACAATCGAGACCACGGTTTTGGAAAATGGACATATAATGGCTCGAGGTGAATTGTGGGGTGAAATGTAGTCTGGTTACAAACCACTCTTGGGTGCACCCACAATCACCTGTTTATGTGAGGTCATCACCCAAGGTCACATCAAGGAGGGGCTTATCAGAAAAGGATCTAGCTCCCAAACTCTGAGATTTTTGAAGAGCGAAGGGGAAGGTCGCGGGTACAAAAAACTGAAAGGGCCTCTGTTTTAAACACAGAACGACACCATAAAGGTTTCAGGGAGTCATTTGACTCAAGAATCAAAGATCCTTGACCAGGAGGTCATCTTTCTCTACAAGGGAGTAGGGGGGCTGCATCATGTGGTATCAGAGGCTATATTGAAATTTTTTGCAGACATCAGACAAAGAAGAAAGGAGATAAATTGATATCATTAGTGGTATCAAGAGTTGATTTTGTTTATAGGCATTATAAGGAGACACAGTGGAATCATGCCACCTAGAAGATGGAGAGTGAATCTAGAAATGGAAGAAGAAATGAGGCGAATCAAAATGAGACTAGACACCATGGAAACAACGCAGAGGAGAGCACCATACACTGGAGATATCAGTGAAGTTGAGAGTGAAGAGATAGAGGTCGAATAAGATGTAGAAAAAGATGTTGCACAAGACCACTTATTGAAATTTGTTTCAAGACTAGGAGCCAAAACAAAAATAGAGGTACCAATGTATTAAGGAAATTTAGAAGTTGAAGAATTGTTGGATTGGGTACGTGTTATGGACAAATACTTTGATTACAAAGATATCAAATAAGACAATTTGGTGAATCATGAAGTGACAAGACTGAAGGGTCATGCAACATTATGGTGGGATGAACTACAAGTCGATCGTAGATGAAAGGGCAAGCAGAAAATTAAAAGATGGTATGGGATGGTAGCCAAGATGAAAGCCAAATTTCTCCCAAAGGATTATCAAATCAATCTGTTCAGAAGATTGAAGAACCTGAGATAGAAAATATTATCAGTGAAGGAGTACACTGAGGAATTTTACAGACTAAATATCAGGGATGGATAGAAAGAAAATGAAGATGAAAAAACAACTCAGTATATCAATGGGCTTAGATATGAAATAAAAGAGGAGATCAGCACCATGTTTGTTAGTAAATTTGAGGATTCTTATCAAGAAGCCTTGAAATCTAAATAGAAATTGGCTAGGAAACAGAGCCAATGAAACAGAGGAGGAAATTCAATAAGAGCTAAGGGAACCAATAGAGAGAAGTTCTAGAAACTGAAACATGAAGTTGGCAAATAACATATTCACCCTGAGAAAGGTGGAAGTTCTAAGGAAGGCAAACATGGAGGAAGAAAATTTTTCTCCATTGGAAGGGGAAGAGATAGAGGATGCAAAGTTAGATGTTATGCCCATGGAAAACCAGGGCACAAGTCTTGGGAATTTCTCGAGATAAATAAATAAGGAGGAGGAGAAGCACACATTTATGAAGCACAAAAGCATGTGGAAGCAGAAGTAGCAGAAGGAGGAATGAACCTGATGATGAGGAAAGTTATTCTTAAACTAGAGAAGGAGGTAGAGGAACCAGCTCAGTGAACAATTTTATTCATAACGTCTTACAATACAAAAGACAGAGTATGCAAGGCGATCATAGACAGTGGGAGCACTGACAATCTAGTATCCAAAGAGATAGTGGAGAAACTAGAACTAAATACAACTGCACATCCAAACCCATACAAGGTATCACAGTTACAGAAAGGACGTCAAGTAATGGTAAGTCAACAATACCAAGTTGAATTTAAAATAGGACGTTATAGGAATGAAATATTATGTGATGTAATTCCTATGGATGTTTTTCATATTTTATTGGGGAGACCATGGCAGTTTGACTGAAAATTTATGCATGTTGGGAGAAAAAATATTGATACCTTAGAAAAGAATGGTAGGAAACATATGTTGTTGCCAATAGAAGACAAAGAGAAAAAGAGGGAAGTTAGTTCAAGTATACTTCTCATGAGAGGGAAGGAACTCTTGAATGAAGTCAAGACGGAGAAAGAAATACAGTTTGTTGTAGTGAGGAAGACTAGTTTTATCCTTACAAATACTTCTTTGGAGGATTTACCTAAAGAAATCCAAGAACTATTAGAAAATTTTTCTGACATAGTAGTGGATGAGTTACATAACTCATCGCCACCCATTAGGATTATAAGACATCATATTGACCTTATTCCAGGAGCTACCTTACTAAACAAAGAGCTTACAGGTTGACACCTAGTCAGAATGAGGAAGTCAAACATCAATTCCAGGAGTTGTTGGAAAAAGGTTTAGTCATGGAAAGTCTAAGCCCATGCACAGTAACAACTGTTTTAAGTCCAAAGAAGGATGGAGGATGGAGAATGTGTACAGATTACAGAGCCATCAACAAGATCACCATTAGGTATAGATTTCATTTTCCAAGGATGGATGATTCAATGAATTTTTTGAGTGGAGAAAGTTATTTTTCCAAGATAGACTTGAAGAGTGGATATCATCAAATAAGAATGAGAGAGGGGGATGAGTGGAAAACATCAATCAAGACAAATGAATCATTGCTTGAATGGTTTCTCATGCCATTTGGGTTGACAAATGAACCAAGCACATTTATGAGATTAATGAATGAAGTATTGAAAGAATTCATAGGAAATTTTTTCATAATGTATCTGGATGACATACTCATCTTTAGTAAGATAGAGGGAGAACACTTAAACCATTTGACATTAGTGATGGAAAAGTTGTAGCAAGAAAAATTGATGATAAATCTAAGGAAAAGATGTTTTATGAAGAATGAGCTCATCTACTTGGGTTTTGTGATCTCTTCAAATGAATTGAAGATGGATCCAGAAAAGGTGAGAGAAATCAAAGAATGACCATCTTTAGGAAGCATATTCGAAGTAAGAAATTTTCATGGGTTAGCCAGTTGTTATAGAAAGTTTATCAGAAATTTCAGTGGTATATGTACATGCATGTTAGACATTGTGAAGAAGAAACACAAGTATTTTAGTTGGACAAAGGAAGCTGAAAGTAGTTTCAAAGTGTTTAAGGAGAAGATCATAGAACAACCAATTCTAGTCTTACTAGATTTTGGGAAAACATTTCAAGTGAGATGTGATGAAAGTGGATTAGCTATTGGGGTAGTCTTGAGTCGGGATACTAGGCCATTTGCTTACTTTAGTGAGAAGATAAATGATACCAAGAATAAGTATTCCACATATGAAAAATAATTTTATGCAGTGATTCAAGCTTTGAAGATGTGGAGGCGCTATCTAATTCCTAAACAATTTTTCTTGTACAATGATAATCAAGATTTGCAGTTTATTACTTAGCAAGAAAATTTGAATTAGAGACATGCTAAATGGGTAGAATTTATGCAAAATTTTACTTTTGTTATTAAACATATTACTGGAACTACTAAAAAAGTTGCATATGCTTTGAGTAGGAGGAGTTTAATCGTACAAGAATTCCAAGTAGAGATCTTAGGGTTTGAACACCTCAAGGAAATGTATCGAGAAGATACAAATTTTAAGGAGGCTTATGAGGCATGTAATAATCCTTTGTTGGGAGACAAAATCCCATGGAAAAAATAATTGATCCAGGATGGATTATTATTCAAAGGAAGCCAACTATGCATACCAAAATGATCAATGAGAGTTAACCTGTTGAAAAAGAAACATGGTGGAGGTTTAGCTGGGCATTTTGGTGATGATAAGACATTTGCATAGTTGAGAAATTCATATTATTGACCGAGAATGAGGGAAGAGGTGAAAACGTTTGTGAATAAATGCAGAATTTATCAGTATGCAAAAGGAAGGAAGCATAACACTGGTTTGTATCAACCATTACCGATTCCAGAAAGCTTGTGGGATGTAAACAGTATGGAGTTTGTATTGGGATTTCTTAGAACTCGGAAAGGAAGTGATTCCATATTTGTTGTGGTAGACAGATTTTCAAAAATGGCACATTTCATACCATTCTAGAAGACAAATGATGCTACACATATAGAATTTTTTTTTTCAAAGAATTAGTGAGATACCATGGATTGCCTAGGAGCATAGTCTCAGACGGGGACACCAAATTTGTAGGACACGTTTGGGGGAATCTATGGAAGAGGTTGGGGACAAAATTTTTCTTTAGTTCATCATATCACCCTCAGATAGATGGATATATTGAAGTAGTAAACATGAGTTTGGGAAACTTGTTAATAAGTTTAGTCACTGAGCAAGGTCGTCAATGGGATCAAATTCTGGCAAAAGTAGAATTTGTGTTTAACAATTCAATGAACAGAAGCCCAGGGAAATGTCCATTTGAAATTGTGTATGGTATACAACCAAGAGGGATTACTGAATTGGGAGATATGAATCAAGATGAGTTCAGAAGTGCTAAAGTAGAGTATTTTGCAACATAAATGTAGAAACTCCATGATAGAGTCAGAGAACATCTACAGGACAACAACCAAAAATATAAGAAGAGAGTTGATCAGAAGAGGAGAGAAGTTCAATTCTAAGTAGGAGATGAAGTTTTATCTCATTTGAGAAAGGAAAGGTTTCCAAAAGGGACATATAACAAGTTGAAGATGAAGAAGATAGGACCATGCATGATTCTCAGAAAATTTGCAGCCAATTCTTATGAAATTGGATTGCCAAACAATGTTGGGATATGACCAATATTCAATGTTGCAAACCTATATCCTTACAGGAGATACGAGGCATGAGAATCAGATGATCAGAAAGAAGTTCAGTGGGAGGAAAAATTACCCATAGAATAAAAACCTCAGATGGAGAAAATCATTGAACAAAGAGATGGAAAGAAGATCGAGAGGAAGACATATCATGAATAATTAGTGAACTGAAGAGATTATCCAGTGGAAGATTCAAGTTGGGTCACTGAGCCTGATATTTTGAAGTGTGGAAAAACAATGGAGGAGGTCATGGACAGGATTCCATGAATATTTTATCCAGAGGATTATGATGCAAGAGCATCGCTTTCAAAGTCAAACATGCAAGCGTGGAGGTAGGGATATGACATATCAACATTGCAGAGATGTCAAATCAACATTTAACTCAAAAGTAAATTGATTTTTTGAGAGATTTTGGAAACAACATTCTTTAATATATCTTGTTTGTAAAATTCTTATACGACTATAAGGAGTTGCAGATATAGATTGTTGGCTCTTATCTGGTAATAACTTATAGTTATTGTAATAGGAGAAGGTAGGTAACCATTAAGACCTGATAGGATAGGTTGCAGACAAGATGGAGAGAGCTCGTGGAGCTAGTCCTTAGAAAGTTGTTGTTGTTGTTGGGTATGTGTTATATTCTTTGCATGTGTGTGTGTGTGGGTGCGTTAGATACGACAATTGCGTTTGATGGTCCGTTTTTTGCTATTTTTAGCGGATTTTGCTATTTTTAGCTGATTTGTAAATTAATCTCGGATTAAGGGATTAGGGTTTTGGTATCTACGGAATACCTA
>JASDQU010750748.1:25772-38340 GCA_032191745.1 Picea mariana
TCAACAAAGACATAATAGAGTAGAAGAAAGACACAGTGAAGAAATGCAATATTATGTCATTTGTTTCATGAATGAGTATAAGAAACAGCATTGTCCAAATCCTTTGGATTGTGTTCATTTTGATGTGTGATTGAATGAATGTTACATTCTGTGTGTATTATTTAGTTCATTTCATTCATGTATGATTGTTACAAGTTGACTGTATGAGTTTGTGATGAAACTGGATAAGTTTCAATTGTTTCTCTTCTGAAACTCGTATGCAATATGTGCTTCTCGTATGCAAGGAGTGCATCGACAGAGTCTTGGATTTACTCAGAAGATTTCAAAGAGAACAAAGGGAGCATAGCCCAGGTGCAAGGAGTGCACAACGTCAAGAAGAAACCAAGCGTCAACGAACTACAACAGGGGAATGCAAGGAGTGCGGGAAGAATTTTTTTTTGAGAAATCCTTCGAATAGAGTTATCAAAATCCTAGGAACGCAAGGAGTGTGTGGCAAATCAAAATATTCAAAGAGATCAAGATCAAAAGAGATAGAACTTTTCAGAAGTGCATATGAAGTCCAAGAGACGGACTCGTAGGAGGAGAAAAGGTCAAAACCTTTGAACAATTATCAAATATTCTAATTTGGGAGAAATTGGAAGCTTGGGAGGAGGAGAAGCAACAGTCGTTGGATCACAATGCAGTGGACTAATAGTCATCTGATCAGAGTAAGGTGCACGAGCCTCAGTGATTTCCACATGCAGGAGAGTGAATTTGCTAATGTTCTGAAGTCTCGAAGTAATTTTGGACTGTCCATCATCAAGGAGGATAGGTGGTGAAAGATCCACAACTCCAGAAGTTCTTGGACAAGGAGGAGGTGAAATAGCCGAAGTAGATCCTGACTGATGATCACCAGGAGATATGTGTCAGCATATCAGTAACTCTGGGTAAATCACTTTGAGGGTTTTAGTTGAGAGTTGAAACTCCCGAATCCTAAAGAACTGGAGAGTTGAAGTGAATGTCAATCGTCAGATCTAGAGGGGATATGGAGGACCGAAGTGAATCTAAATCGTCAGATCCAAAGGAAATGTGGCATGAAACTATGGACTCCATGGAAAGACCCAAAATAATTCATAGCCATCAAATTTAGGGTGAGACGTCGTGCAAATCTGTGGACTCCGGGTAAAGACGCGAAGTGAATCTTAACTGTCTGATTCAAGGGGACACGTGGCAAAAATATTCATACTTCGAGGGAAAGTGAAAGTTGAGAATTGAAAATTCCAAATCTCATAGACCTTAAGAGATTACATTCGTTAGATCAGAGGGAGACAAGTGTGAATGGATTGTTAGATCCAGATAAAATCAATTGGGAAAAGAGTTGAGATTTGAGATTTACGAAGTACAGAATCCAAAAACTAATAAGGACCGTCAATTGAAGATAGCACGTAGTATAAGATCTATCATTACAAGAGAAATCGAGGTTTGAGAGTTGAAAACTCCGAACATCGAAGTCCCAAAGAAAATCACATTCATTGATTTGAAAGGGACAAATCTCATCCATCATCTCAGAAGCACTGTCAATATAGTGAGATCGATGGTCACCTCACATTTAAGGGATAGAGGGTGTTCGAGCTTTAAAACATTGAGGGAAGGCTCCAATCGAGACCACAATTTTGGAAAAAGGACACATGGTGGCTCAAGGTAAATTGTGGGGAAAAAAGTAGTTTGGTTCCAAACCACTCTTGGGTGTGCCCGCAATCATGTGTTTATGTGAGGTCATCACCCAAGGTCATGTCAAGGAGGGGCTTATCAGAAAAGGAGCTAGTGCCCAAAGTTTAATATTTCGCAAGCACGAAGTGGAAGGTCGTGGGTACCATAAGATATATGTCAAAAAGGTGAAAGGGCCTCTGTTTTAAATACAAAACGAGACAATCAAGGTTTTAGGGGTCGTTTGACTCAAGAATCAGATATCCTTGATTGGGAGGTTGTGTAGCTCTATGGGAGAGTAGGGGGGTTGCATCATTATGTGTAGATCCTACCTTTGCATGGATTCCCTAGATAGATCCTTGTTTCATTTTGGCATCCATGATGTCTCTAATGGATTTAGTCTCGGGCTTCCTTGTTAGTCCTGTCATGATTACAAGATTGAGCCTCATTCATCTAATGCATCATCACTCTTGGCCTCACCCTCAGGAATCCCAAAAATGAGCATATTTTGTTGACTTTCAACCTTGCTCTAAAATCCAAAAGAAACATTCAACGAGACTACATTTATGCTTTTCAATCATGTCTGGATTAACTGAGAAAAGTAACCTCTTAGAGTCTTCTTTAAGCCCTTTTCACACTCTCTAAAAATGAAAATATTTCTGAGCGATCTTGTTGTCCTTCATGCTCTCCAAACTAAAACTTGAAGCCATGTCTGTTGGACAATAGTATACCTCTTTTTAGGTCTGAATGGTCAATTTTACGAACAAAGGTATACTCTAGGAGATTTGGTTCACTAGAAGAGTATTCTTAGGTATAATTTTAACCCTTTTTTCGGGCCCCAGGGACTAAACTTACGAAAATGGAACATTTTCCTCAGTTTTAGTTTATCACCTTTTTCAGGCCTTGGAGATTAGTTACGAAAAAGGAACCCCCATGGAGTCCATAGTTAAGCTCATTTTCAGACTCCCTAAAATTGAAAAGATTGTCGAGTGACCTTGTTCCTTCACACTCATTAAATTAGTCCAGAAGAACATCTACTACCATGAGTTTAACCCTTTTTATAGCCTATATATTATGGAGGAAAAAGGTACACCTTGGGAGATTTCTCTTGTCGGGAGAGTTCTCCTTAGTAAATTTTATACTTTTTCAGGCTAAGAAGACTAAACCTAGAAAAAGGTAGTTAGTCCATAGTTAATCTCCTTTCAAACTCCTTTAAATTGAAAATATTGTCAACTGATCTTGTATGTGTCACACTCATTAAAATGGTTTTGAATAGACATATTTTCGGTGCTAGTTAACCCATTTTTCAAACCAACTAGAGTATTTCCGAAAAATTTACCCTAGTGGAGTCTTATTTGATGTTTTTTCAGACTCTCTAAATGTGAAACAATTACCGAAATTACCTTCTTTGGGCTCGTTAAAAATACTTTGAAGGGGGCTTCATTGTGTCTTGCTAATTGAATTTTCATCTCTGTGCCTTTGGCCTAATGTCGGCTCCATGTTGTTCTCAACTGAACCTTTGAAGCATGTCTTATAAGAAATCCTTGTAGCACTTTGCCTCAGCGACTTGACACCTTGACCCATGGAGGAATTTTCCCCAAGTGTCCTTTTCCTGCACATGTCTTCTTTCTTTGATAATTAGTGTGTTCCTTGCACTTGGAACTATTATTCTTGCAACACTAGTTCCTACTTTTGAACGTAACATTCTTTTATTCTTTTTCAAGCTCTTTAAAAAGTTGAAAAAGAAAAAAAAAAAAAATCCAAAAAGAGGGGATAGGAAATATATATATATATTTTGGCAGCACAATGATTCACCCTTGGACAAAGTACATACTTATGTTCTTTTGTCAAGCATTGGGATCTGATATGACCTTAGGAAGTTGTTCTCGCTACATAGAGCTGTGTCCTCCTTTGTTTGGTTACTCTTCCAAACACATGGACAATTTGCATTTCCTCCTACATTGTGAACTTATGTCAATGTCATGCTACTTGAGTATGATAATCCTTCATGCTCTTGTCCAAGGGAATTTTCACCTAGCCTGAGTGGATCTTTCTTCAGTTTGTCTCTTGCCTTCCTGACCAACCATACAAAATTCTGATCAAGTCCTTGTTTGAAATCAATGGATTTCTATGCCTGATCATCGAGATCCTATTGTATTTTCCCCACGAGCCATCAAAGACGTATGGGTAGTGAATTCATACACTCACATTGTAGTCCTACCCAATTTTTGGAGATCCTGAAGTTGTTTCTAAAGCTCTGAAGACCTCATCTCTAGCCATCAAGCAGTATTGGCTTCTTGAAGAAGGATATTATACTTGTATATCTTTGATTTTGAGATGTAGATCCGATGTGTATTTCTCGTGGATACATAGTTATATGACATGGATCTGTAGTTTATTTTATTGTTATCCATGATTTATTTCATCTCGAGCATGGGTATGCCCGCCTCAGACAGACAATTGTTATTTTTGCAGATTGAACCTCTCGAACTCTGGTCTCGGGCTCACTCGTTTCATACATTGGTGATGATTTTGTAATGTATTTCATGCATCATATGCTTTTATGACGTCACAAATTAGAGGGCATTTGTTATAGCCCTAAATTTCTCTACACATGCATACTTGGAATTTGGCCCTCTTACTTGCATTTTTTCTAAGTCATCACTGAGTTGCTCTTCTAAAAACCCCATTTTTTTGAATATGTATGGGCCCTGCACCAATACTTATCATGTACACACTCTTGATGCAACACTATAATCCACGTACGTATGCATGTTGCACCACTACAACCCGCGTATACTTGCAAAAGTTGGAAAAAATTAAAAATTTCAACGAATTCATTTAGATTATGGGCTATTGGGTAGTTTCCCAACTAATTCACTATTGAAATAATGTAACTGCAAAGAATATTCTATTTATTATTAATATATTATTCATTATATCAATCCCCTTTTGTGTATTGATCATGTTGGGTATTGTAAATAACCAAATCCCTTTTTGTGGATTGGTAAAACCCTAATTGTAATAGGCAGAATGAGAAGTCGGCCCAGCCAGTGAAAATACACCTTAGTTCAGTGCCTGCCAGATTGTATAAATAAGAGAGAGTAGCGCCTCATTTGTTTAGACACTCACTTGTTCATCAGAGCGCAAGTCTGGAGCTACAGTTGGAGAAGAACAAGAGAGAGAGAGATAGGTGCACTTCTTGGAGAGGACTTTCTGTATTTGTTTGAGTTATCTCTTGGCATTGTATTGGCTATCTATATTAAGGAAGTTTTTGTTGGGTTTTCTCCCCCATGAGGGTTTCCCAGGATAAATGGTGTGTCTCTTGTGATTGTGTATTTCTCATTGATCCTATCTGTGCTATTGTTATCTAATGAAATAAAATGAAACTCAATAATATCTTAAACCTCTACATGGATTCAGAGCTAAGCTGAAGATATCATCTTTCACAAGAGAAATTGAAAAATGTTACTATTATCATACATGAAAATTAGGGATTTTTGTTGGAGAAGTATTTCATCCCCAAAACCATATAGAAAAGTGTGCCCTTTCTCAAGGATCACTTTGGCATCCTCGGCACAACTTTTCAGTGGCTAGATCTCCCAGAAAGTGAAACCCTGGTTTTCTCAAACTAAAACAAGTACCAGAAAATGAGAGCACAAGAAGTACCATAAGTACAAGGTACCAGAAGTACCAGAAAACTAGAAGCACCAGTCCAGAAATCCGATGATCAAGTTTGAGGGGGTAAAATTTGGATTTTCAAAAATCTGACGATACCAACTTACTTGCCTTAGCTCAGCGCATCTATCCCTTGGATCATAATTTCAAAATTTGAAGTTTGAAAAATTAGGGTTTCCTCATAAAACCCTAAGTTGTAGTTGTAGTTGCAGTCTCTAAATCAAGTGCAGTATCAATTGAAGTTGCAGCATTAGTTGAAGTATCAATCATAGTACCAGTTCCAGACACCCTTGAATTTGTTAAGATTTGGTGATCATTATTGTTGCTACCAGATGGTGCTACTACTTGCAAATGCCATCAGAGGTATGTACTCACACATGTTTAAATGGTTAATCTTTAAAGGTATTTGCAGGAGAAGGGATCTCTTTCCATAGACCCAGAAGGATCTCAAGATCCAACACATTTAGAGAAATAATGCAACCCAAGTTTGAATTCTGATATACATCTATTTGTTATGACATTATTTTGATCTATATTTCATGTTGAAGCTATGACCATCATAATAACCTTGGTTAAAATTAAAGTCAAGGTATTAGATGGAATAAAGTTGAGACCATAGAGTCTATTCTCTAACCAACCTTCTGTCAAGATAGCATATTGTCCTAGTACAAAAGACAGGTTGAAGAAAGAACTCATCATCTTGAATGAAGGAGACTTGGAAGAAAAGCAACACACTCTTGAAGACAAGGCCACAGGTCCCAGGTTTGATTAAATTGATAATATTCAAAATTGCACATGAAAAGTTACAAGTAAACACTATAGTTGAAATCGCAGTCTTTGAATAATATTATACTTGGTAGGATGTGATCATATTGAGATAAATGCTTAATGTAATCATTTGCCTGATAGAAAATAACATCTCCTCTAGGAGAAATCTCTTGTGTTAGTTCCAGGTTGCCAGGGAGGAATGTTTGATCACAACACTATAAGAGTGTTGACCTCATTTCATATTGTACTTCTTACTCTTGATCTTTACTCAGACAATTCACAAGTGATATCTCTAAAGGAGCTACTCTGATGATTATTTGTGCTATTTATTTATTATCAAAAGAGTATTATTCTTGCTTGTTTTTTTGTTGACCTTGTTTCAGGTCATAGAAGCTATAAGTGAAGGTTTCTTAAGACAAAATATTATATGAGAGATGAATCAGACTATGTACATGACCATATACACTCATTCACCAAAGAAGATGAAGAAGAATCCATCTCTTGAGATTCAGAGTATCTCATATAAAGATTGATTCAAAGGAGCAAAAGGATCCAAAGATGACCGAATATTAGAACAATAAGAAGATCTCGTTTGAAACCTGGCTATGTCTTTCATCTTTATATTCGACACCAAGTACGCCCTATAAGAGATGATGAATTCCTTATAGACTTAGAAGAAATCAAGAGTAAGCTTTATCTTAGAAAGGATAAGATGAAGAGACAACTCCTAGGACTGGGAGACAGATGTCATGAGAAGACTAGATCATAGCTTCAGAAACTTCTAGGAGATATGAAATCTCCTCAGAACATTCCCTTGTTTCAGTAATAGAGAAGAAAGCCAGTCAGAAAGACTAGGATATGGATTTTTCCATGAGACTAGAAGAGAAGTCAGTATTGACTTCCAAGATTGATCTACACAGATCAAGTATGTTGCAGAACAAATCCTGATGTGTGTCTGGAGGATTGTCCCAGCAAGAGGGAGAATACTATGCCGAGACACTTATTGAAGAAATAGTACCATTATTATGAAGACAACCAGAACAACCATGATTCATATATAGTATGAGATGTAGAGGGAGCAATCCCATATTTAAAATTGAGTGGCATATGGTGTAGTACATTAGTCGGGTCATGGAGACATGAATATGATGAAATATAGCATTACCCCCATGAAATAAGAAGGGCTATCTTCAATATCATTTATTGAGCCACCGTTAGTTTCAGATGAAGTTGTTGCCATGATATAATAAGAGGAGATACTGTCAGACTTTAGCAACCACAGTGAGGATGAAACAGTCATTCTCAACCTTAGAAGAGATGTAGGTGCAGAGTCTCAGTTCTAGAAGGAACAATTGCAGAAAAAGGAGAGGACATACTCTCATGCAGTGAGACAGATAGTGCTTTGCAAAGAACACATAGAGATAGCACATGATTGTGTAGATTGAGTTTCATCTAAGAAATTGTACTAGATTGGTACAATGTAATGTCAAAATTTGGTGTGAATATTGAGGATAGAAAGACTCAGTTCTGCAGCTTGAAGAATTATATGAAGAGGAACATGTAGCTCCCGGAGTTGCAGAACCAGTGAGGGAAGTCATAGCTTCCCCTAATGAGGAAATTCTAGAAGATCATGACATAGTAGAATTTAAAGAACCTCCTCAGATGACGATCTCCCATAAGTTAAATCCTGTTTGGAATATGGATCTTATTCAATATGGAGAGAAGAATGTTGTTCCTGAAGGAACCACGAGACAAGTGAACATACCTAAGCCATTCTCCAATTATATGGCTTTGATGTGTGATCTCCTAGAGAAGGACCCTACCTACTTTGAAGAATTCATTCAGAAGAAGGAATGGGAAAATGACATGATAGAATAGTACCAATCCATAATAAAGAATGATGTATGGGAAATAGTTCTTGGACTGAAGAGCAAAGATGTCGTGTCTTCCAAATGGATTTTCAAAATAAAACATGGTGCTGATGGAAGTATTTAGAAGTATAAATAAAGGTTTAAATCACTCGTGGCTTTTCTCAAAAGGAAGACATTGACTATGAAGAATCATTCACTCTTGTAGCCAGATACACTTCGATCAGAACCATCATAGCCCTTGCAGTTGAGATGAAGTGGAAGTTACACCAGATGGATGTAAAGACAACTTTCCTAAATGGTGTCATCGAATAAGAACTATATATAGAACAACCTCAGGGATTTGAAGTTGATGACATGAAGACTCATGTATAAAAGTTGAAAAAGGCTCTGTACAGTTTGAAGTAAGCTCATGGAGCTTGGTATGGAAGGATAGGCAATTTTCTAATAAGCTTTGGCTTTACCAAAAGTAAAGCTGATTCTAACCTCAACTTCAAGGTTATGAATGATGAGCCAATGATGTATTCCTAACAAACATGAAGAAAATCTCATCACAAATTATAGAATAAGATCACCACAGAGTTTGATGGAATATCTACATGAATTATTTCTTAGGTCTTGAGGTATGGCAGATCCTAGAGAGAATATTTCTTAACCAAGGGAAGTATGTAGTTGAAATCCTAAACATATTTGATATGTTGGAGTGCAAGTCCATGAATACACCCATGGAAACGAAGTTGAAGCTTTTAGTCGACACTTCGTCAGAATTGATTGATGCCACATTATATAGACATATCATTGGATCAATGATGTATCTGACGAACACCAGACCAGATATTTGTTTTTCTGTGAACACCTTGAGTCAGTTTCTGGTAGAACCCAAACATGTTCACCTGGTTGCTACAAAACATGTGATGAGGTACCTTAAGGGTACATTAGATTATCGTCTCAGTTATGATGGAGATCATAATTTCACACTGAGTGGATACGCTATTTCAAATTGGGTTGGAAGTGTCTCTGACAGGAAGAGCACTTAAGGATGTTGTTTCTATTTGGGATCAACCATGATCTCATGGCAGAGTAGGAAAAAATCAAGCATTGCCCTCAGTACAACGAAAGTAGAATACATTGTTACGTGTTTTTCCAGTTATGAAGCCATATGGATTCGTAAGTTGTTGAGTGGTCTATTCGACCTAAAGATGGAAGCAAAGACGATCCTATGTGATAATGAGAGCTGCAGAAAGATGACATAAAATCATGTATTTCATGACAAGTCGAAAGACATAGAGATATGATACCATTACATCCGTGACATGATGTAGAGAGGAGCCATAAAAATCCAATATGTTAGCATGGATGAACAGGTTGTTGATGTGTTGACCAAGCCTCTATCTCGTGTAAAGTTTGAAAACTTTCGAGATAAGCTCAATATAGTCTGAAAGGACCTCCCTCGATAGGGGGAGTAGTGTATTGTTGATATGCCAGCCTAGTGTTGTGCTTCCAACTTAATTGTTGTGTCCAGATGCCAGCTTAGTGTTGTGCTTCCAGCTTAATTGTTGTGTCGAGATGCCATCCTAGTGTTGTGCTTCCAACTTAATTGTTGTGTTGAGATGCCATCCAAGTGATGTGATTACATCTTAATTATTGTATTGAGATGTCAGCTGAGTGATGTTCTTCCATCTTAATTGTTGTGTTGATATGCCAACCGAGTGTTGTGCTTCTAGCTTAATTGTTATGTTGAGATGCCATCCAAGTGTTGTGTTTCCAGCTTAATTGTTGTGTTGGGATTCCAGCTTAATTACTATGCCAACTTAATTGATGTGTTGAGATTCCAACTTAATTGTTGTGTTGAGATTCCACCTTAATTGTTGATGCCAACTTAATTGTTGTGTTGTGATTCTAGCTTAATTGTTGTGTTGTGATCCCAACCTTGTGTTGTGATGATGTGCCAGCCTCGTGCTGTGATGATGTGACCAACCTCGTGTTGTGATGATGTTGTATTAGTTTTATACTAATCCATATTGATGCAGATGATGATTTCATTACACTATGAATGACGATGTTGTTGATGAGAAAAATTTCTGATGATTTATAGATATGCCAGTCAGTGTTCCAAGATGTTGTTGATGATGTTGTCCTCTCACTCACCTGATATTGTTGATGATGTTGTCCTCTCTTTCATCTGATGTTGTTGTAGAATACCCTTGTTGTTAAGGGGGAGTGTTGAAATAATGTAACTGCAAAGAGTATTCTATTTATTATTGATATATTATTCATTAGATCAATCCCCTTTTGTGGATTGATCATGTCGGGTATTGTAAATAACCAAATCCCCTTTTGTGGATTAGTAAAACCATAATTGTAATAGGCAGAATGAGAAGTCGGCCCCCAGATTAATTAATGGTGGTTATAACCACCCAGAATGAGAAGTCGACCTAGCTAGTGAAAAGACACCCTAGTTCAATTCCTGCCAGATTGTATAAATATAAGAGGCTAGTGCCTCATTTGTTCAGGCACTCACTTTTTCATCAGAGCGCAAGTCTGGAGCTGCAGTTGGAGAGAGAGAGAGAGAGAGAGAGAGAGAGAGATGCACTTCTTGGAGAGGACTTTCTATAATTGTTTGAGTTATCTCTTGGCATTGTATTGGCTATCTATATTAAGGAATTTTTTGTTGGGTTTTCTCCCCGATGAGGATTTCCCAGGATAAATGATGTGTCTTTTGTGATTGTGTATTTCTCAGTGATCCTATCTATGATATTGTTATCTAATGAAATAAAATGAAACTCAGTAATAGCTTAAACCTCTACATCCACTGCCTATAGCCCGTCACCCAACCGAATAACCATAATTTTTCCATATAAAAGGAGGCGTTGGGGTCTCATTCCACATCCAGACATAAGAAGAGTGAAACTCTGCCCATTTCACATCCCCTCCTTGCCCCAAACATTTGCAGCCCTTTTGTGAGAATTACCTCAGAATTCCTCAATTTTCCTTCCTTCCTCCATCATAAACCCATTATACTTCTCAAGAAGAAGGTTGAGAGGAGAAGCTATACGAAGGTGCACTTGGAGCTTGGTGAAGAGGAGCCCGGACTAGGTTCGTGGAGCAGTAGCCGACTTTGGTTGTAAGTGACCATTGTATTATCAATAAAATAAGTACTTTTCGTGTCCCAAAACATGATGTGTCGAATGTTTGCATTTGATTTATGTTATTATTCTAACATCTAAGCCTTATTTATGTATGAAATGTATGTTTGTAGCTTTTTGTTTGTTAGTCCTTGAATGCATGTCGACCTTGGGAGGAGGTTTGCAGTCAGCGAAGCCTTCAAACGCGAGAGGATCTTCATCGAAGTAAAGGTACAGTTACGTGATCCTTCTCATTTTGTTTTTTACATAAGTTTGGAGTATGTTTAGGGTTATTAGAGAAGTAGGAGACTTTTAAACGATTATTAATCTCCCTACATTAAAAATCTTGGTGTAACCCTAGGGGGGTTTAGGAGACTTTTAAACGATTATTGATCTCCCTACATTAAAAATCTTGGTGTAGCCCTAAGGGGGTTTTTCCTCCTAACATTAATAATCTCTTGTATAAAAAATACTATTTTATAAAAATGTAGTATAAATAATTAAAGAGTAGATTTCCAAAAAGTTATTTAAAAATATGTATGTTGAAAATTAAATATTTTCTAAATAAAATAATATAATATTTAATAATTATTTAAAGAACTGTATTCTCTACAAATGAAATTAAAATAACTTTCCAATTTATTAATTTATTTCAATTTATTTTTTTCCTTTAATGCTCAATCTCGAAACCTGTAATTGCGCACGCGGGCCAAGGTATACGATTCAACTTGTTGTTCCATGTTGTTTCTAGACATATCAATAACCGTAAACGATTGCAATAGAATACATCTAAATACCAAAAACATTATTATCTTGTGATTTTTTTCACAAATAAGCGTTACTAATTCGATAAATCCTGTATCGGCGAGAAATTTTTGTTATGCAGAGTGGGTTCAAATAGTGAAAAATAAACGTTACTCATTCCATAAATCCTGTATCCGCGTGACATTTTTGTTATGTGGAGTGGTTTCAAATAGTGAATAATTTTTGGGTTTTAAAACAAGTAATTAAAATTGAATTTTGCAATCTAATGAAAAGTTTTCATTATGCAAAAAAATTCTCTTTGAATGATTTCTTAAAACACTTTACTAAGTTTTCTTAAATATTAATTAAGGGTTAATTGTACACAGTGAACATTTTACCTGATATGTCTCAAAAAACATTTCAATTCATGCATGGTCAAATCCGCTAAATGGAAAACGATAACACAATGAGCAGTTTAGGAACCCTAAAGCATTTCAATTCAAAGCATTTCTGATTACAGGGACGGCAATGATAAAATCAGTCAACAGAACCTAAAAATAACATCGCATTTCTGATTACAGGGACGGCAATGATAAAATCCGTCGACAGAACCAAAAAATAACATCGATCAGAGCCTAGAGATAACATATTGAAAAGTTTCACTGGTAAACCCTAAAGACGTTTAAATTTATTCTTGAT
>JASDQU010750752.1:25324-54859 GCA_032191745.1 Picea mariana
TATGTTAAAATAAACACAACATGTAAAACATGTTGTTCTACATACCACATTGAATATGGTTATTATTATGACACACACACACACACACACACACACACATTCATGTATTGCATTACACCCTTGTGCAAGAATGCCCAATTATATTACTGTTTAAATAGTCTAGAGAATTTATTCATAAAATCTTGTGTACAACGCTAGGGGGTTGTACATTTTATAAAAAATATTACTTAGATGGGAAATGTTCCAGGTGAAGTGGAACAACATTACCGAGTAAGTGCATGCATATGAGCGTTGAGTATGAATTAGGGAGGAAGGAGGTTCACTTGAAAAGATAGAAATATGTCACATATGATACCGAGGGATGACATGAAAGAAAAAAGATGTAGTTGGTGAATTCCCAGGTTAGTAATGAGTAATTAAATGACATCTTTTCTTTCAGGTTGCACATTGAAATGTTAGGTGGGGGAAGCATTGTAACAATGAATTTATATATGTCCTTGTTGTTGTTTGACTAGGTACAAGTCTATGACTTCTTCAAGGATTTTTTTGAAAAGACCCAACAATATGTTCAACATGTCCATGTGGCTCAATGGAAGAATGAACATTTTAGAATATACAAAAATACATTTTCCATTGGCATTATCTTATCAGTGGTTGATTTTTTCGAGAACCACGCCCTTCAACTGCAAAATGATATTCAAAGCCAATATTATCACTCATAGTAGGTCAACATAATGATCTATATCATATACATGCATGGTATATATAGTAGAAAAGAAAACATATTCATATTGAAGGAGTATCACTTCTACATCAGTGACTATAGGCGCAATGACTTAACTTAACATGATTTAACACCAACTTTTGAGTCTGGACTTAACTGATTGGTGCATCTTAGAAACCTAGCACCTAGTTCAAATGTGAAATCAACGGGCTCTGTTATCCCACATGTGCCCAAAATCACAATAAAAATAAATCGAAAAGGGCACTTTTCCATTAAACGCAATATGTGCAATGGTATAGGGGTTATGATGACCTTTGGTTTGGATAAATGGAATGGACTGCATTATTAATGCTAGATGTTTATTGTTAGTATTTTTTTTTTTGTTATTTTAAATGCGAAAATAAGTAGAGATGTAATAAGGAGAGGTGTAAAAGACTTCGACAATTGATAACCCCTATTGCACTTCTGCAATCTCAACAATTTATTTATAATTTTTATGATATTTATTGACATATAAATAAAATAAAAAGAAATGATTAAGATTTATACTTGTGTTTTATCATATTTAATAATACATATATATAAAAAAATGACGTGTTTTATTTTTTTTAAATGGAAGGTAACATGTTTATTTTTTGGTACAATTTATACTCACATGTTTATTATTTTTTGTTATTTTTTTAGGATGACTAAGGTACTTTACCTTAACGTTATGTTATGTTTAGGAAAATAGCAAGGAGGAAAATTGATACTCATAATCTTAATAAGATTATTTTAAATTTTGAAGGGAAAGATATAGATTGTGAAAATTTTAAATGGATTTGAGTCCAAAAACAAAACAAAAAAATATTATCAAAATCAACTTTAAAAGAATCAATAAGATTCAAGATGATGATGTCAATCTTAATAGCAATATTTTTGGATGGAAAGGAAGAAAACTAATTTTTCCAATTGTATTTTAGACTTATCTCTTTATGTGTAGGAACTCGTTCCACGTAGAATTAAATTCTACATACAATGAGTACCCTCTATACATACTATTTATAGATCTATAATGAGATCAAATAAAAATGTTTTTCATATATTTCCAATTTATCTCATTGTGGGTCTATCAAAAGCATAGAGAAAAGTGTAGAGAGCAGTTACTCATTGGACGCAGAATTAAATTCTGCATCGAACAAGTGCCTACATTAAATAAAGTTTAGTAAACCTATAAGAAGATAAGTAAAAAACATGATTAAAAAAATTAGTTTTCTTTCTTCTCCTTTGAAAAATCATAACCCTTATTTTATTATTTTAACTTTTATTTAATTCTTTTCCTTAGCAGTCCCATTTTAGACCTCAAACTTCCCTGAATTAATCTCTTTGGATGGACGATTAAATGACAAAGTCTCTGTGAGACACACCAAAGAATGATGCAAATGCCTTTAATTTTTATTTTTAACTACGTTGTCACATCCTTTGAGGGGTATGAGTTTGATATAAATATAGTCATGACCAATAAGTCACCTCTTTCATAAGATGTTTCCTTCCCTCACTACCCTTTAGAGGGGTGAAAATCAAACATGAGGCAAGTAATTCAAATCAAGAAAGATAAATTATTCTTTTAACTAAGCTAGATGAGAGAATGTAGTTAAAAATTTGGATACTCAAACAACCAATTGTTATAATATTTTGGTTGATTTACCCCAAAAAATGTCTAACAGATAGCTCTACCCTAACACCCCATTGAACAGGTCGATTCCACAACCAAGGTCTCAACATTAAATGTTACAAAGGTCCTAAGTACATTGTTTGGAGTGGCTATGAAAATGTACTTCATAACATCTAAAATAAAGTTTAAAGAAACGTCTATTATAATAATTGAATATATATTTATTGGTGAAAACAATAGTGCCTATCTTGAAGATGTTGATAAACCTTATATGTTGATACCAAATAAACATTCAAACTAATCATATTAATAATAAATAATAAATTATGATAACAATACCCCATAACAATTAACCTAATAATCTTTTAATAGACTATGATCCTTGAATATAGAAACCCCTTAAAATAAGGCCCCTAATCATTATGACTGCATATACATTGTACCTCATAATCCTAATTTGAGATGTGATAGAATCACCCTTGACTTGATCCAGGCGGAGATCTATGGCGACCCACCTTTTCCACTGCCTTAAAACATGGGTTTCCACCTTGGTAGTTTTTCTACAGCTTTTTGGGTCCTAAACTTCTGAGGTTGTTTTGAGGCTTTGAACAACGTTTTTTGGGCCCGCCACAGTCACACTATAGGATTTAGCCAAAGTGTGATGGCAAAATGTGTAGTCCTCGAATAGACCTTTCAAACGAGCTATTATGCACCCCAAACAAAGGATCGTATGCAAAATTTACACCCTTGGGAAGTTGACGTACCAACTACCCTCATCGGGGCCCGCAAACCTTTTGGTGTTTCATCTTTCGGGGTTTGGGTTTTGGATTTTATTTATGTTAAAAATACCTCTAGAGCCTCATTGTAAACATCATCATTTTTTTTCTAATGAGCATATCCTTCACATCTCTTCTCAGAGATAAGTTTCCACCATTCTAGCAAGTCATTCACTCTATAATTTTATAGTTTTTGTACATTTTCTCATTATTAAAAATTGTGCATTATTGTATCTTTGTGATTATTGAAATATCTCCCTATATTTCATTGTTATATCTCTAGATTCATTTGATCCAGGTGGATATCGGTGGCCACCCACATTTTTCGACTGACCTAAAATAGTTTTCTCACAATTTTGGCAATTTACTATTTTTAGCATGTTTTAACTTTCAAGGCCATTTTGAGGGCCTAAATGAATATTTTTAGAGATTGAGGTTTTCAATGATATATGAAGGCTTGATTTATCCCCCAAAATGAATCTCCTCTACGATACCTTTCCAACGAGCTATCATACGCCTAAAACGGAGATCGTATGCAAAAGTTACGACCCTGGGAAGTTGATGTACTAACTTACCCAAACGGGGCCCACATGAATTTTGGCGCTTCATCTCCTAGGGTTAGGTTTTTGGATGTATAGGGTTTTTGGCATTCATGTTTATTGTAAAAAGGCCTTCATAGCCTCATTGTAATCATCTTCTTGCGAATGCGAATAGCCGTCACATCTCTTCTCAAAGATACGCTGCCACCATTATAGTGAGTCTTTCACTCTATATTTTTACAGTCTTTGTACATTTATTTCATTAATAGAAATCATGTATTACTGTATATCTATGTTTATGGTTGCATATTTGATATATTTTTGTTATATTATTGAATGTCTGTGATATCTTTGTGCATTTCTTTATTATATCTCCAATCTCATTTCATACCGAAAATAATCTGGATCATCATTTCATTCTCAAAATAATATGGATCAGTGGTATTAGAGCATTCTATTCCTTTCCATTTCTTTTGCATGTCCCCGACATGGTTAAGGTATAGAGATTTGGGTCTCGATACAGTTTCCCTTGAGGATAACCCCTCTCGCCAGCCCAAGCAACCTCCCATGGAGAAAGAGAAGAGGAACGAGGGAGAAAAAGATCCCATCAAGTTGTTTCTTACCTAAGCCCTAGAGCAACAGAGAAACGAGATGTTAGAGAATGTTTCCCAAATCCTTCAATGATTTCTGACAATAACATGCACGGCTTCGTCAAGTAGTCACGATGGATACACTACGCCATTCAAGGTACAAGTTAATTTTGATATTCCCATATTTGAGGGTCATATCGATGCAGATGCTTTAGAAAAATGGTTAAATTTTCTAGAAGGTTATTTCTCTATTCACAATTTTTTCAATAGAGAAAAGATCACCTTTGCGCTCCTTAAGGCTCTCCCCCATATCAAACATTGGTGGGAAACTTAGTGGGAGTAAAATTCCATAGAGGATTCTGGAATATTTTGGGCCAAGCCCACTTGGGATTTTTTTATGGATGCACTCAAGGAGCAATATTACCCTGTGGGAAACTATGATGATCAGTGTAACATAATATGGACCATGCTACATCAAAATGGGGACCAAATAGTGCCAGAGTTCACAAATACATTCCATACATTGCACACCAAGCTGGGTATCAAATACTTTGAGCGACATCCGCCTCTGAAATACTGCGGGGCTCTACACAGTTACATCCAAAATGAAATGGAGTTTATGGACATATCATCACTGGGATCCGCTTATAGATATGTTGTCAAAATCGAGCATAACTTTAAGCAGTAGAACAAGAGGGAATTTGGGTCTCCAAATCCGCAACAACCAAAGCTTGGTAAAGGAATCCTTAATCCATAAAATATCCAACCTCTAGACAACCAGCCCAAGCCATAGGAAAATAAGAGAAACGAGAAGACGAAGGACATTGGGAAGTGGTGCGACTTCCACAAAATCACTTGGCACGACACCAATGAATGTCGATCGAAACTTTCATTGGTGGTCGAGCTCAAAGAAACAGAGCCAAGCGCCTACTCAGACTCTGATTCAGAAAATAATAAAAGGAGATAGATAATTGATGCAGAAATCACTTCTATTGTTGTAACCGTAACAATCTAACTAGAAGAACCAGAGGATCTCGAGGAGGGGGAGTGCCTTTTCCATTCACAAATGTGGGTGAAGGGGACCCCGCTGCATTTTATTGTTGATAGTGGAAGCCAGAAGAACCTCATCTCAACAGAGGTCATAAAGCATTTGGATTTGCTGACAACACCACACCTGCAACCATACAACATCGGATGGCTTCGCTAGGGATGAGATCTTTGTTCCAGCCAGCAGTGTTGCCTGTCATACAACATCAAGCCCTTCAAGGATGAGGTACTGTGTGATGTTGCCCCACTAGAAGTCTGTGATGTTTTATTAGTCCAACCATATATGTGGAGGCGTCATATTTTTTATGAGTCTCGACCCCGTTGCGTCATTGTTACTCTAAGGGGTCAACCCTACAGGATACCAGAGGTAGTTTCAACTATTGTCCCTACAAAATAGTTCCACAAAGTAATCTCTCATACCAAAAAGTTTATCCACTTCACAATCTGATCCGAAGAGAAGGAAACTGCAACCACTACAACCTCGACCCAATACCCTTCCATAAAAAATAATCAGATCAATAGTATTGTAGAAAAGAACCAATATATTTCGACTGCACCTACGAGGGTGCCTCCACATTGCCCAGTCAAACCAATTTATGATAAATCCCTTCATGTTCTTCATGTTGCATTTTCACCGACAGAGTCCTCCCACACTTCAACAGATCATGCAGACAGATTAGTTCAACAAATCCAACCCCTCCAACAATAGGCTCATAACAACCCTCAACAAGCTCAGCAGGACAACTTCTTTAGCAAAGCAAGCAACTCACCAAGGTTTAGAGTCAGAAAAATCTTCCCCAGGGACTTGACACAATGGATATCATTTCTCCCTAAGGGGGTAGGATTGATCCAAGCGGAAATCGGTGGAAAACCACCTCTTCCACTGGCTCAAAACAGGGGTTTCCACCTTGGCAATTTTTCTGCAGCTTTTCGGGTCCTAAACTTTCAGGGCCATTTTGAGGCCCTAAACAATGCTTTTTGGTTCCCCCACAGTTACACTGTGGGATCTATCTAGAGTGTGAGGAAAAAATGTGTATTCCTTCGATCGACCTTTCAAATGAGCTATCGCGCACCCCAAACAAAGATCATATGCAAAAGTTATGCCCTTGGGAAGTTGACGTACCAACTACCCCCATCAAGGCCCGCAAACCTTTTGGTGTTTCATCTTCCACGATTAGGGTTTTGGATTTTCTTTATATTAAAAAGACATCTAGAGACACATTGTAAACATCATCATTTTCTTGTGAATGAATGTAGCCATCACATCTATTCTCGGAGATAAGTTGTCTCCATTCTAGTGAGTCATTCACTTTGTAATTTTACAGTTTATGTACATTCTCTCATTAATAAAAATTGTGCATTATGATATCTTTGTGTTTATTGCAATATCTCTGTATATTTCATTGTTATATCTTTGCCTTCATTTTGTTCTCAAAATAATATGGATCATAACCACTATGACATTAATATATCCTCTGACCCTTATGAGCTATGATATAATAACCTCTTCTTAACACAATATCACCTTAAACATAATCACCCATTGATGTACATTATGACCTTTAAGAGATTTTAACCCTTTTAATTCACCATGGCCCTAAACGCATCAACCCCCTAATACATGTTGAACTTTAACCCCTTTTATCCCTAGTGCAGTGATACCCTAACACCACAAAAATTTACCTAAGCCAAACCAAGATAACTTATGTGATCCTTAAACTAATAATTAATTACTAAGAAAAATACCACGATGCATAAGTTGAAGATATAATTCATAGTGTTAACTTACTCATGTTTGTGGTTTTAACCTACTCCTCTATGGTTTTGTGGTTGTGATTCCAACCTATCCCTTCATAGGTCTATACTAACATGCTACATCATACGTCCATGATACCTTACATATAAAGTCTTAGAGCCCTCCCCAACCCAATTTTTCATTTTGTCACCTTTGGCAAGATCACCTTATCTATGTGATGGGAAAACTTTTAGATAAAGAAACCAAGGCAAGAGACTTGGTGCACCTAGTGGACAAGGATTATGGTCCATGTATGGATTAACTGTTGCTTGATAGATAAGGCGACCAACACAAGGACTATGATTAAGTTATTTTAACATACTTTTGTATGGTTTTGTGGTTGTTATTCCAATATGGCCCTTCATACATCTATACTAGCTTGTTACTTCACAAGGACTATGATTAAGTGGTTTTAACCTAATTTTGTATGGTTTTGAGGTTTGCTATTCCAATATGGCCCTTGATACATCTATACCAGCTTGTTACTTCACAAGGACTATGATTAAGTGGTTTTAACCTATTTTTGTATGGTTTTGTGGTTGCTATTTGAATATGACCCTTCATACATCTATACGAGCTTGTTACTTCATAGTTCCATGATAACTTATATGTAAGGTCTCAACTCACTCTCTCTAACCCAATTTTCCGTTGTCACCTTCCATTAGTCAACGTATGGATTTGACGGACAAGAAAATTGAGGCAAGGATGGAGAAGGGTTTCTCCTTGGACAAGGCAACCAACAACATTAAAACATTTTCATTTTAGTGTGTGGTGTGGAAGCTTTATTTATTTATTGTTTCATTAAAGTTATTTGTTACAGAGAACAAATAAAGTTATTTGTTACAGAGACAATAGCTAAAATTTTAAAAGTTAAAATTTTGCTATTAAACTTATTATTTTAAAAAAAATATCACTATTTTTTAACTATTCACTCAAATTTTAAAATAAATTTATTTTACTTTAAACATTCCTAAAAAAAATTTAAAAACTATACAAAAATTTCAAAAATTTAAATATTTAAAAAATATATTAACTATAGATTTTAACGTTGTTATTTATCCAAATTTCTGCAATTTAATAATCTTTAAAAATTTCCTTGCTACGTAAATCAAATTCCTATACTCATCGATTCGAAAGATTCTATGGCGGTTTGTTTTATTTATAACATTAATAGGTATTCTCATCAGGAGGCGGGCTTATTTTCTGCACAGAATCTCCCGCCCACTTGGCTTATGGGTTTCTTCAGCCTTGTTAGTTGTAAACCTAAATGTAGTAGTGATTGTACACTACCAGTTGTACAAGTTAGTTAGGATTCTTGTTAGGTTCTTGATCTTCTTGATTTGCTGGAGCTTATTTAGCTCAACTCTTTTCCCTTAATGAAATGCGTTCGACGCTATGCTCTCTAGAGATTCTTTTTCCCAATTCGTCTTCTCTGTATTATCTTCTTCACTTCTTATTTTGTCATGGTATCAAAGCTTTGGATGTAAGCCTCTTAACATTGCCTAGAGAGCAGCCCGATCCCAAGAGGAAGAGGGTAGAGAATATGTTGTCTCGCAGACGAGAGTGCGTGAGGTAAGACTCTTCACAGAAGCCTGGAGAGCAGTCTGCAGTTCGCTAAAGGAGCGTTGTAGACAACAATCTACTCAAAATATTGTTGGAGACAACACAACGTGTGAAATAAATCCTGCAGAAGGACAAAGCGTTTAAATAATAGAGAAATCCCTTCCCCAAGAGGAAAGTTCAGTTGTAGTAGTGGAGAATTTAAAGTAGTCGTAAGATCGACCGCGAGAACTGATCTGAGCCATCAAATCAAGCTCAGAAAGGACGAGGAGCACATAGAAGAGGCAAACAATTATCAACTGCTAGATCTCGGCAAGAGCAAGAGTAATCGTCCGATCAAGAAAAGGTGCACGAAATGTAATCTTTTAAGTGTGCAGGAGAACAGAAGTCCTGAAGAAAATTGGGACCATCCATCGTCAGGTGGGATAGGTGGAGAAATATCTAGAACTTCGGAACAATTTCACTTCGGGAGTTTCCAGATAAGCTGGTTGCAAAATCGTTGAAGCAGTAGGGATCCAGAGGCAATCTGAATCATCCGTAAGACACGACGCATGTTAGTGGATCCCACACTTCGAAGAAAAGGCACTCCAGGAGAAATCAAGTGTGGAGATAACAAAAATCATGAAGTCTCGAAGGAGAGAAGTAGATATGGACCATTGGAGCTAGAGGGGACACGCGTCACGCGATCCCACACTTCGACACTAGAGCACTTCAAAGGTCTAAGGAGTGTGGAGGAGATAGAATCGTCAAAGGGATGGTTACCCAATGTTAATCTTAGCCATTGGATCCAGGGGACACGTGTTAGACGATCCTCGTATTCGTCGATCTCGAACTCCGGAGGAACGTAGTAAGTTGGATAGAGATGAGGACTCTCAGAGGCCCGAAGGCTCAGATCCGAAGCATCATCACTTCAGAAGAATGAAGGTTTGTTGAATCAAGAGCTGGAGTAGATCCAGATCATTGACCGAAGTTCATCGCAAGCATCCGTTGGAAAAGGACATGTGGCATGAGATCCCTCACTTCGGAGTTTGAGAGGTCCGGAGGAAAGGTGAATAGTATGGAGAAAGAATTCCTTAGGGTCGGAGTTCATATTATTCGTTCATCAACGAGGACACGCGGCGTTAGATCTTTCACTTCGAAGACTTAGCACTCCAAAGGGTTTTGCGAAGTGAAGCATTGGAGGTAGAACTAGCGGAGTCACTGAGTTCATCTGGAATGTTGAAGGTTGAGAACACGTGCCATCATGTTTGAGACTCCAGAAAGCTAACACTTCGAAGGTTTGTGGTGTTGTGCATTTCAGAACTCCCGAAGCCTGGGATTTTGAAGTAAATCTCAGTCATCAAATCAAGAGGACGCGTGGAGGCAGATCCCGCACTCCATGAGTTCACTAATTCGGCACTCTGGAGGATTGTTAGGATTATGCATGAAAAGGCCTGAAGCCTAAAATCTCAAAGTAATTGTGAGTCGTCGATCTCAGATCAATGAGGATCGTTGATCGTTGCAGCAATTCTCTCCCGGTCACATGAGAAGATGAACTGCAATTTTTTTTTGGCTCTCGAGTACACTCAGATAGCCTGATTCCGCCATTATAGGGGCTACAATCGATAAACAACAGATCTCAAAGTTCTGACTCTATAGATCTTGCACTCGAATAGTCAGATCCAACCATATTGGAGCTAAAGAAGTGGTCATCCCTGCGTTTCTCGGCCCAAAGTCACATAGAGAACTTCATAGACGTAGTTTTGTGCGTAGGAAACATGAAGAGAACATGTTTGTTTGCATCAAGTGGTATCAGTGTGATGAGATAGAATAGTTGATCCACAAGTGTGATCGAATTGGTGAATGAACATCCAAGAAACAATGTCATGGGTCAACAAAGACGACTCAAGAAGTTGAGAAGAGATCTCATACAGATCTGGAAAGAGAACAACAAAGAAATGGCAAAATATTTCACAAAGACAAATGAAGAGGTTCCAGTTGTACCTGAGGAACCCACACAGGAAGAAGCTCAAAGACAAATTGATGATATTTGGAGCAACATGAGCATGAATCTACCATTACTGCCATAGTATAATGGTAAGAATTTTGAATTTTGGTCTGTTAGAATGAATGCTTATTTGTGTCTTGTAGACAGTTATCATAATCTACATGATCAAGAAAGGGATGCATTAGCATTGCAGCTCATCCAACAAGCCTTGGATGACAGTATGTTGCACAAGGTTGCAACAACAATATCTTTGAAAGAAGTTTGGGGTATTCTGGAAACAAAGTACAGTGAAAGAGAGAGAAACAATTTATCGAATGTTTCCACTCTAGAAGAAGCATCCGTGTCTGAAGCAGAACTACAAGAGGAACATAATGAGGGAGCATATGTGTGTGAAGCAGAGCGACTAGAGGAAGATAAAGAAGGTGCATATGTGTGTGAAGCAAAGCATGAGAAAATTGCAGAAACTGATGGTGAAGCTATCAGTACAGCAACCCACATCAATGAAATGATTCAAGTAGTGTTTGTTGATGACAACAAATGATCATCATTAACTTCCATGATGATTAATGAACATTGTGCAGAAATTGGCCTCTCTGAATCAGAGGTAAGAAATCTTGAAGTTGAATTTGATGATGATAACATGTCTTATGATGAGTACCTTCAAATAATGGAAGAGAAGAAGGAAATTTATGAATTGATGTTTGGAGGAACAATCCTACTTGGCATTCAGAACCAAGTGGATGATTTGGTGACTGCAGAAGCAGTGCTTGAAAGAAGGTTTGATGTTAGAAGCATTCAAGCCACTACACTTATGGCTGCCAATGATGCAACTGAAGCAGAAGATAATGTTGATGCAGATTTGAAATGGATTGAACAGTCAATCTATAATGATGGTGATGGTAACTACTCTCAGAAAGAACGCAAAGAAGAGAACCAATATGGTTCATGTTGTAAATTTTTATATCAGATTGACAAGTTGTTTGAGTATGCAGGTCAACAGCCAAAAGAAGAAGATGAAGACATGAATGAGGATTTCAATGAAGACCAATTTGAAACCATCTTCATGCAATGGAGTTTTGAAGAAATCAGATTTTATTCTGAGTTAATGTGGAAGTAGTAGTGAGTTGATTGTATAGCCCAAGCAGTGAAGGGCATTAATGATAGTCTGCAGAGGTGGCATCAGCCCACTGTCAAAGACAAATTTGTTGCAGAAGAAGATGAAAGAAACAGGCATAAGCAGCCTGAGCAAATTCTGAATATGAAGTTGCAGCGACAAAGACAAAAGGCAAAGCACGAAGCCTTTAGTATCAATGCCAAAATGAAAAAAATAACTAGATTAGAACAATACAGAGTTTGGAAGAAGAGAAAGAAGAAACCCAACTCAAGTGCAAAGATGAAGTCTAGTTTTGTTATTACCTATTGTAAGCTTAGCTGAGACATAGACCAGGCATTTTTCATTTCGTTTTTGTTTTTTGTTAAAATCCATTTGGTAAATCCATTTTTTATTTCCAAATACAACACTTAGACTTTATGAGTGCTGATGTCTGTAAACATTTTAGTTTAAGAGGGAGTGTTAGTTGTAAACCTCCAATGTTGAGTTTAAAAGGGAGTGTTACTTGTAAACCTCGACTTAGTACTAGTCAGTTAGAATTCATGTTAGGTTCTTGATCTTCTTGATTTGCTGGAGCTTATTTAGCTCAACTCTTTTCCCTTAATGAAATGGACTATGGGCTCTATACATTCTTGTTCCCAATTCTTCTTCTCTGTATTATGTTCTTTACTTTTTATTTTGTCAAGCGTGATGACATCCCATGACTCTGTGCCACTCACGTTCTATGCTCACGATATAGACGCCGCGGCAGTAACTCTACTGCTCTTAGTCACACACAGAGGATGGGCTTTTGACTACCTACCTCTGCCTTTCTGCCAACCTCTTCTAGTTACTACGATTTCGGGATTTGGTGGTGGTTCCAGCTGGAACAAACAGCCCGCCTAATCCATGTACTACCGACTCCTGAGTTCCCGCTAGATCTGACAGGATAGTGCGCCACAGGCATAATTCTTTTCTCTTGAGCTTGTGGGTCCCAGAGTCCAGTTCGTCGACAGCGTGTGGCCGGGCTTCAAATGTATGTCAGCCCGATTCTAACCAAACAGATAGTATTTTCCCCTTGCAAACTGGTGCGTTCACTAGTCACTCAATCATGAAAGTAACGTGTAGAAAATTTAAAGTCCAGCTGGTACAATTATCATATGGTCCTAAATGCCTACAGCCTTTTCCCCTTTACTGTAAAATTATTGCTTTGAATTATTACAATATTTAAAGAGAACATGAGGAACCCCATTCCAACATTACATGTGAGTCAGACACGTCGTTATCAAATTTGGACTTCACCCGGACAGCATCTTGGTGTCTTCACTGGCCTGGCTTCAGAATTCAAAAGATGATAGGGTTATGATTATACTATTATTGACATGATCCTTTTCAATTCACTAAGGATATTAAAAGATGAGGTAGGAAAGTGAGTTTTTTATTCCATTCATTTGGCCTGGGAAAAGGTTGTTGGTTTTGCAGCATATTAAAGGCCATCTGCTGATAATTACCACCGAGTGGTGGTACATCGCTAATTGCATCTTTTTAATTTAAATAACTAAAATTAAAGTGAAGATCGGTTCAGATAGCATGCTGTTTGAGATATTTGATAACCTTGTTTTTATATTTATGAAGGTATTTGAATTATGAAGAAATGTTTTCTTTCATTTTTTTTGATATTTCTGAAGTTATTTGAATTATGAAGAAATGTTCTCTTTCCTTTGTTCTTTGAACTCCACCTAATTCGAAGTTACCTTCAAAACAATATGAAGAAATGTTGTCTTTCCTTTGTTGTTTGAATTCCAGCTATTTCAAAGGTAACTTTCAAAACAAAGTTACTTTTAAAACATTTTATTAACTTTATTTTTGGATATGGAGAAAGCAAAAATAACTATGTATTATAATTACAAAATAATATTTGTTATTTATATATTTAATAGATTTTCTCATAATACATACCAAATAACTATATTAAAACGTTTATTTATTATTTTAAAAGGTTTATTTATTGTTTTAAAGAGTATGTTTTGGTGTGTAGATTAATAGATTTTGGTGTTACTATATATTAAAACGCTTATTTATTTTTTTAAAAGGTTTATTTATTGTTTTAAAGAGTATGTTTTGATTCGTAGATTAATAGATTTTGGTCTTACTATAGGTAAGTTTATGTTACAAATGTTTATTTATTGTTTAATTTTTAAATTTAAAAGACTATAAAAAGGTTATTGAAAGGGACCAAGGCTTTAAGGATTAAGGATAGAACAATTTCTCCTTTAAATGAGGGTTTGTTAACTATTATTTTAATACATTTACCAACTCTAGAGTGAGTGAGACTGTTTAATCTCTCTATTTCTAAGAAAAGGAAATCCTTTAAATTTTTTTGTAAATTTGTACTCACAAGTTTACCAAAAAATATTATTTGAGATTATGAAGATTTTAAATGAACTTGGAAAGTGGATTATGAGAACAAAATTTTCATTTGTAGACATACCATCTTAATTACCTTACCTTATGTAAAAGGGGAATATTTTTACGCTCTTGGAAAGCTATCCTGGATTTCTACTCAATACATTTTTTTTTGAGAGCATTTGTGATGATCAAATTTTAAGCATTTTTTAATCCTCATGAACCTCTTTGACCATTAGTATGTGTAGCTCAAATTTAAATAACAAAATTTTAGATGTTGTTTTTATAGAGCAGTAAAAGAAAATTTAACAAGGAAAGATGATTCAATAATGGTAATGGTGGATAAATTGACAAAAATTGTTCATTTTGTTCCCATAAAAATGATTCATAAAACAACTAATATTGCATAAATTTACATGAGGGAAATTGCTAGGTTGCATGGAATACCTAAGGCAATTGTTTTAGATAGAGACAAACTTTACTTCAAACTTTAGAGGATTATTTAAAAGATTTGGTACAAATTTGAATTTTAGCACAAGATATCATCCATAGTCAAATGGGAAGCCTGAGAGACAGGCTACAAAGGAAGTCTCATAACCCTTTAGCTGCAACTTGACACCTTGGGAATCAATTCCTAACATTTCTCTCACCTAGAGAGAATGCCCACTAACAACCCTCTTCTTCAATAACTCATGGGATCGAAAACCCACTTCTTCAAAAACACATGGGCATGACAACCTACTTCTTCAATAACACACAGGCCTGAAAAACCGTCTCTTTCACTCGAAATATGAGGTCACTAGATAGTAATAGCTCCCACCTACAGGTATGGCTACAGAGTATCACACCAAGTACGGATGATGGAATGATAGTCAAGATGGAGAATTACACTATATACCCAAATTATATATGCATGTGCCCCAGGTGACACTTCGCACATAAGGGACTAACTTTTTCCCCTTCAATTAATTTGTTCCATTTATTTTGGGAACTTAGGATAACATAATGTATCTGTATCCCTAAACTAAACTTATACCCCCTAGGCTTAGACCCTCTTCCTAGAATCTTAGTCCCACTTTCTCTTTGTAGTGTATTTTATCCCCCCATACTCTTTTGTCTGGTTGGTCTACAACAATGGTGTGATTTTATTAATGATTTGAGTGATAACATATTACAACAGTGGTTTCATTTTATTAATAATTTGAGTGATTACATATTACAATGCTGGGCACGGTGTCATTTTAGCATTTAGGCTCTTAAACCTAAAAATCACATAGGCACTTAATATCCTGGCTCACTATCCTATAAAAACACATGGGGATCAACCTGGGGGTATTACAGTTCCTCATTCAATTGTTAAGTTCCTCATTAAGTTGTTAAGTGTTCCTCATTCATTCTTTCTCTTGGTCTAGGCATGGGAAATGAGTTATGGAAAGAGAAGAGTCATTGCTTGTTGGATGTAAGTAATTATTTCTTATTCCATAAAGGAATGGATGCATGTGTGCATGAGAATAATGGAAGTTGAGAAAAAACTCTCCACAGTTGAGAATCTTTGCATTTTCTAGAATTGAGATTTTCCTTGGAAAATAACTGGAACAACCTAAGAGACTATGCATTGCATAGAAAATGGTTCATTTCTTTGGGTTGTGCAGGATGAAGGGGAAGAGAGCTCGTAAACTAGGATAGTTGTGTGGTTGGGAAAACCTTGAGATCTTGATAGTTGGTTCTGTGTGTTTGATCGTCCTTGTGGATTCATAGCCCTACACATGTTGTGCTCTCTATCTTTTCTGTGTAATTTATATTATGTTTTATATTTAGTATTATCTTTGAAATGTATTTATATGGTGCAAGCTTGTTCTTATTGTTGTGCATGGCATATTGGTCATTTCTTTTATGGTTTAGCACGTTCTTTTAATTTCATGATTATGTAACATGTTTCTTGATTTATTAAAGATCCAGTAACACAAATTTGAATTTTCCCAAGAAGGAAAATTTACGGGTACTTAGGGAATGGGTACGTCACAACTTGGCTTGGATAGTGAATGATATGCAAAAAATTGGATTTTCCATTTTAATGAAATTAAGGAATTGATAAAAATAATACTCCATTTTGACCTAAGGGTTCTATCTAGGAGGGATGGATTTGCAGGACGAGTCTCCCTATATTTCACCTTGGGTCAAGAATTTTAACCACTTAATAAAGAGTTAACACTTTAATCTAATTATCGATATATTCACTCAAGCTCCATTCAAAACTTACTTTTCTTTTTTCATCCAAATATAGATCAATCCCAACACCTACCATCCTTCATAATGTTTTATTAGTTTAATACAAAACAATTTTATAATTTAAAAATGACATTGTTTTTTCTTGAATAACACTAAAAAGCATATTTTTCTTATCTTATACAAAAAAACTAATATAGAATGGTTTCAAAACATACATAAGCCATATTCAAAACTTACTTCTCTTTTTTCATCCAAATATAAATCAATCCCAATACCCACCATCCTTCATAATTTTTTATTAATTTAATATAGTACAATTTTATAATTTAAAAATGACATTGTTTCGTATTGAAGAACACTATAAAACATATTTTTCTTATCTTATACAAAAGATAAATATGGAATGTTTTCAATAGAAAATAACATACATAAGCCCATTAATCTGAAGCAAGTCATTCACAAGCTTATCTGACATTATTAATGCTATAAATTTATATGACATTATTAATGCTATAAGTTTATTGTTTTCATTTTTTTTTTCCTTTTCTTGAAATGATGAAAATAAAAAGAGGAGTAAAAGTTTTATAATTCTAAATTTTTTGGTAATCATCATATAAATTTTGTTATAGTAGAATTATTGAAATTGAAAATTTTCATTGTTAAAATTGTATTTTATATTATAAAAATGAATTAAGTATTTTTTACAATATTTATTACATTTATAAAGTGCAATCTCAATAATTAATAAGTTTTATTTTACATAAATTACGCAATCTCAACAATTCATCTCACAATTTTTGTAATATTTAGTGATACATATACATAAAATGATGTATTTAAATTTTTTACATGAGAGCTGATACATTTCTTTTTTGGTACTATTTACACTATTTAGTGATACATATACATAAAATGGTGTATTTTAATTTTTTACATGAGAGATGATACATTTCTTTTTTGGTACCATTTACACTTACATGTTTATTATTTTTGAGGAGAATGATTAAAGTATGTTAACATTATACTATGTTTAGGAAAAATAGAAAGAAGAGAAATTTATTTATCAAATATGATTAATTTTGAGTGAAGATTTTAAAGAGATTTGGAAGATGTATTTTAACAATACTATATATATAGGTTTAATAATTAAGAATATATATTTTCTTCTTAAAAAATTATAAGTTCAAATCTAAAAAAAAATAGAGTATATATACCTACTATAAAGTTTATAGTAGTCAAATCTCTATTAAAATACCTAAATTAAATATTAATGTAAGATTTAAAAATTTTCTTTGCAAATTTTTTTTTGCTAACTCCTAATCCACCGACCCACCAATTTTATCATTCAACTTACAATTATCGTTTTTTACGAAGTATGACATTGATTTTGTGTTTGTAAGCCAAAGTGGAGGTTATGCAAATCCAATTGCAACGTTTCACATTTTCCTATTTAAATCATTTCAAAGACGGTGAAAAGATAGCCGCTGAAGTATTTCTTACATTATTTAAAGAGAATATGAGGAATCCATTCCAACATTACATGTGACCCACACACGTCATAGGTGTTAGTAGCCTGAACGGCATCTTGGTATCTGGACAACATCTCGGTGTTTTCGGTGCCTTCGGAATTCAAAACATGACGAGAGTTATCTTATAATGTTACGGATATGATCTTTCCTTATATAAAATACCAAATATAATATTGATTATCAACGTTCAAAATTCGTAGATATAAAAATATAAGGTGGAAATGTGCGTTTCTGACTGTTCATTTATTATATTTAATGAATAGTCACGAACAATCTTAAACCCTAAACCTTACCATGGTTCCGTTAGCGAGTCAAAGCAGGGTTCAAGTAAATATGGGATAAATCTCTGACGGGAAGAATAGTGTACACATATTCTGATTTGGATTTTTTAAGTGTTTAATGTTTTTAATTCATGTTAAAAACTATTAAAATAATAAATATTAATTGTTGAAATTATACACTTTGGATGCAATGAGTATTGGAAGGCTCTGAATCCCTTGATGCAATCATCGCATCACGTTTACCTCTTCGAATTTATCCAATAAAAATTTGAACTTATCCCCTACTCTCGTGAAGCAGAATTTTTAGAATTATTTAAATAGACGAAGATGGCAGACAAGAGCCATGCCAACCGCCTGCAAGTTTTTCCGTACCGTTCTTTAACTCTCTTGATATGCCAGGCTGTTCTCTTGCTATGCCAGGCTGCTCCAACTTCCCCCAAATCCCCCATACTTTTTATATATAAGGCTTTCCGTCTATTGCTTTACTTGTTCTGAAAGTCTGAGATGCTTTCTATAATAGTTCCATATAGCCAATTCCTCTGTCTGCTGCTATCGTATCAGCGCTGTTAGTTATCTCGGCAATTTTAGCACGAAGATCAGTTCTTCGCTGTAGCCGTAGTATCATCCTCTTCTCGTCTCTGCACCACCGTTGTGTTCCGTTTTAGAATCTTCGGGCCACCTCTCAATGATGTCTGATACACTTGGAAAACGCGGCCGTGAGTCCGAGTCTCAGCCGGACTCCATTTACGTCCGGGAGGCGAAACGCTTCCACGGCGAAGAAACAGACAGGTTTCTTCATCTACTGCAACTAGACCCAACCTTAGCAGCCGACGAACAAGAAGAAGAATGCGCTCCCAGTGAGGAGCTCGTAGATGGAGTCATGAAAATCCTGGAAGAGGAGATTGCCGCAACCTGTTCCACTTCTTATCGCTCCAACTCTGGGGATAAGTCGACGGTCCCCGATATTTCTAGCAGCCACCAAAGCCGAACCGTAGATGCGGACTCGGGGATTGATCTATGTTATCTCTTGGAAGCTTCAGATGATGACCTCGGCATTCCCCCAAGCCCCGTTCTGGACTTGAAAGAAGAAGCCTGTCTATCTCCCAAGGAACCCTTCGAGGGTTTGTGGGAGACCTCGGATCCTAAATCCCTTGGCGAAAACTGGCACTTCGAGGACGACTTCGAAAACTTTCAACAGTTTGCAGTGTACGAAAATTCCTGGAATGCTAGCCAGCTGCAGGATTATTGGAACAGAGATTTTGTAAGCCAAGGCATGTTATTTGAGGAGGATTTTTCTGAGACATGGAGACTGGAAACTGCTGGTGGCATGTAACCAATGTCAGAGCTCATGAACACAATTTGTGATTGTATCTTATACAGGCCGAGATATATCTATATTATACAAAGTTTCACGGATGAATGGTTAAGTAAATTATGTAAGAAACTTTTCCTCATTGCTGTACATTTGATTTCTGAAAATGAAATTGAACTCAAAGAGATTGTAATACCCTTCAATTCAATTAGGCAATCCATATTTCAAAAAATTGTTCTGAAGAAGTATAATTCATATGGTTTTTCACTTGAAATGTCTGTGTTTTTAATACAGTATAATATATCAGTTGATCACTCAGGCTTATGCCTCTCAAGTACTCTCACATCTTAAGAGTACTCTCACATCTTAAGAGGTTTATATATATATATATATATATATAAAAGTTTTCATTTAGTTACAAGAAACTGAGACATTTAATAATTGATTATATTTAATGTGCCTTTATCCTTATTTTAAATTTGGGTAATTTGATTCAACTAATTAGAACCAGAAAATCTGCCCAATATCTAAAAAGGAGGAAGGAGTGTAAATTGATTAACATTATCCAACATAACTTAGTAAAGTTATTGGTTTTGCAGCGTATCTAATGTCATTTGCTATGTTAACCTTAAGCAAACTGATAATTATCTGTCATGCTATAAATTCCTGCTAAACTTATGCTAATATATTTATTTGTTATGTTGGCAAATCTTATTTGGTCCATTGAGATATTAAACTTCTCTTGATTTATAATTCCTAAGATACTCCTGTAATATACATAATAATATATAAATAAATCTTATATGTAAGCTCATTTATAATCATAGTTAAACCACTGCTAAACTTATGCTAATATATTTATTTGTTATGTTGGCAAATCTTATTTGCTGCATTGATATATTAAACTTTTTTTGATTTATAATTCCTAAGATACTCATGTAATATACGTAATAATATATAAATAAATCTTATATGTAAGCTCATTTATGATCATAGTTAAACCAGAATTTATGATCATAGTTAAACCAGATTTTCTACATTCTTTATGTACAATTTTAATGCGACAGATTTTACTCTCATTCTATTAACGTTTCTTGATATAAATCAACCATATCCGAAGAATCCAATGAGAAATATTAGCCCATATATTATGTTATGTCATAAGGTCAGGTTTCCAATAATAGCCTTATACGAGTTAAAATTCAAGTCTATGGCCATGTGTAAACGTTTTCTCTAATATTAATTAATTGTAAGGTTTATTTGTTAAATAGTTAATAATCACTTTGAAGGAGAGGAGAGAAATCACATTTTATTTTTTAAATGTTAATAATGATTGATTTGATTAAATGTTAATAATCATTAATTTGATGGTCACACGTTACTTATTTGGTGAAAGTCACATGATAAAAGAATTTAAGATTGTAATTATTTATATTTAAAAAAATTAAAAATGATAATATTTTATTAAAAAATTATCTAAATTTTGTTAAATAATTTAATAATTAAAATTTAAAATAAAAATAATATTTTCTTATAATTTATAAATTAGGAATTTGTCCAAACATTTGAAAATTAATTGAAAAACTTCTTTTATATAGAAATTCCATTGGTACAAACTCTATAAGAAACACTTAACATCAAACAAATTTTGTAAATTTTTTTAAAATTTATAATTAATTGAAAAAATGTTTATTGTATGTTTCCTCTTGTTCTATGGGCGAAGGTTGGGGATCTTATTACATCGCAACCATGTCCACATATCTCAACATCTAGTGAATATATAACTCCTCTTTGATTTACTCAGTACCTGAACCTATACAAATTTTAAATTTGGACATGGATCTTATAGAACTCCTAGTTAAACTTGAAACCAAAGAACGTAGTGTAATGCACTCAACCTTTAAATTTTCAATTTGTCTATTCTGTTGTAGCCAAGTTTTCATGATCACTATATACCCATCAGCTATGATTTTCCCCTTGAACAAGAATTCTACCTATAGCAGATAAAATGGAAGTCCTATTGTTTGCTATGAGGGCCTCTTGTCTGCATAATATGTGACATATGTCTATAATCCCACAAAAAGGAAAGCTCCCTATATGGTTATGATTTTCATGCATTCTAAGATCCATAAGACATTGATTCCAAATCCCCTTTCTAGAATCTTGTTCAACCACTCAAATTCCAACACCAATTTGATACTAAAAAACACAAGGTACTAGGCTATAACAAAATAATTATTCAACTCACTAACTTCCATTGTTACCAAGGATTAAAAGGGATGTCTTCAGGTAAACACCAGACATGGGCTAACAAGAGGTTCTTTCGAGTTTGGATTGCACTTTTGGGTGCATCTTAGAAACTACCACCTAGTTCAAATCTGAAATCCTCCGGCTCCATTATCCCACCTATGCCCAAAATCAAAATAAAATCCAATTGGAAAGGTCATTTTTCCGTTAGACTCAATATGTGTGATGGTACATGGGTTTTGATGGCCATTGGTTTTAGTCCTCCTCTGTTAAATTTAAATTCCACTTAGCTTGGATAGAGAATGGTATGCAAAACTTTGGATTATTCATTCTAATGAAATTAAGGAATTGGTGAAACCATCTAGGCAAGAGACCTTATTTGATCAAATAATGAGCTTGTCGATTTCAATCTCTTAAAACATAAAAACACTCTATAGATTCAAAGCAGCTAGCCTCTTTTTGGATTTATAGAATGAGACTTGCTATATTGTCATCAGACAAGAGTCATTTTGTCGATTTTGATCTTTTAAAACACGAAAATACTCTGTAGATTCAAAGCGAATAGCCTTTTTTTTAATTTATAGGATGAGCCTCGCTAGATTGCCATAAGACAAGAAAGAACATTACATGAGTCTTATAATTATATTTAAGCCTCCAATGATAATTAAGTTTCTTATTTTTCTTTGGTCAAGAATTTTAATTTCTTAATAGAAATTTAGCACTTTAGTCTAATTATTGGTAATTGTGCTAAGGCCTCATTCAAAAATTACTTTTTGTTTTTTATCAAAATATAAAACAATCCCAACACATACCACCTTTCATAATTTTTTGTTAATTTAATATAAAACAATTTTATAATTTAAAAACGAAAGTGTTTGGCTAAATGGAATGTGGTGCATTATTAATGCTAGATATTTACTGTTAGGTTTTTTTTTGCTTTTCTTTAATGTGAAAATAAGGTAAAAATTTTATGATTCAGATTGTTTTGGGTAATCATTATCAAAATTTGGTTATAGAAGAATTGTTAAAATTACAATTTTTTATTGTTAAATTTACATTTTTTAATTATAAAAATGGATTCAACACGATCAAAAGCCTCAATTACACTCGTATTATGTAGCCTTAACAATTGATAACCCCTATTGCACTGTGCAATCTCAACAATTGATATGCTTTCTTTTTATGATATTTAATGATACATATATAGAAAAATGGTGTGTTTTATTTTTTTATATGGGAGATTACATGTTTATTTTATGGTACCATTTATGCTCACATGTTTGTTAGTATTTGGGAGGATGAATAAGGTAGTTTACCTTAACATTATACTATTCTTAGGAAAATAGGAAGAAGGGAAATTGATACTCATTTCTTGAACAAGATTATTTTAAATTATGAAGGGAAAGATCTAAGAAATAAGATTAATTTTGATTGTGAAGATTTTAAAAGGATTTGGAAGATGGATTATGAGAATTTTACATAGAGATATATCTCTTTATATATAATATTGATCAGTAGATTATTCTAAATATCTTTTGTAAAGGTAATGTTTTTATAGGATAAATAAGGTAGAAGGAATTTCAAGGTAAAAGATGGGTTTAAAAACATAAAAAAGTATTATCAAAATCAATTTTAAAAGAACAAATAGGATTCAAGGATATGATGTCAACCATAACAGTAATATTTTTGGAGGGAAAGGTAGAAAACTACTTTTTTTTAATAGTATTTTCGACTTATATCCTTATAGGTTTACTCAAATTTCTAGTGTAGGAAGTCGTTCGATGCATAATTAAATTATGCATCCAACGAGTACCCACTCTGCATACTTTTGATAGACTTATAATGAGATAAACTGGAATTACAATGAGATCAAAGAAAAATGTGTTTTCATGTATGTCTAATTTATCTCACTTTGGGTCTATCAAAACCATGCACAATGGGTACAATGGGTTGAATGTGGAATTAAATTCAGCGTCGAACAAGTGGATACAATAGAAACTTCATAAAATTATAAGGATATAGGTAAAAAATACGATTCAAAAAAAGTAGTTCTTTCTTCCCCTTTGAAAGTTCAAAACTCTTATTTTATTATTTTCCTTAGAAGTTCCATTTTAAAACTCAAATTTACGCTAAGAAATCGCTTTAGTTGGACGATTAAATGAGGAAGTCTCAGTGAGACACACCAACGAATGATGCAAATACATTTAAGTTTAATATTTGTTAACAACATTCTCACATCCCTTGAGGGGTATGAATTTAATATAAATATATTCATGACTAATATGTCACCTCTTTTGCTACATGTTTCCTTCCCTCACTATCATTTAGAGGGGTGAAAAGGGGACATGAGTATGGTAATTGAAATCAAGAAAGGACAATGATTATTTTAACAAATCTAGATGAGAGAATGCAATTATAAAGTTGGACACTCAAACAACCTTCAATCAATTGCTACAATATTTTGGTTGATTTACCCAAAAAAATGTCTAATAGATAGCTCTACCCTGACACCCCATAGAAAAGGTTGATTCCTTGACCAATGTCTCAACATTAGATGTTACAAAGTTCCTAAAAACATCCTTTGGAGTGACTACAAGAATGTACTTCATAACATCCAAAATAAAGTCTAAAACAACATCTATCATAACAATTAAATATATTTTTATTGGTGAAAACAATAACACCTATGTGGAAGGTGTTGTTAAACCTTATGTTGATACCAAAAAATTAACATATAAATTAGTCATATTAAAAATAAATAATAAATAATGATAACAACACCCCATAACCATTAACCTAATCATCTTTTAACACACTATGATAGAAACCCCTTAACACAAGACCCCTAATCATTACGACCTCATACACACTATACCTCATAATCCTAATTTGAGATGTGATCCAATCACCCCTAACCACTGTGACATTAACATATCATTTGACCCTTATGACCTATGACACAACCACCCCTTCTTAACACAATATCACCATAAACATAATATACACTATGACCTCGAAGACATTAACCCTTAATACACCATGACCTTGAACACATCAACCTCCTAATACATGTTGAAATTTAACCCCTTTGAGCCCTAATCTAGTGACACCCTAACACCACAAAAATTCAACCATGTCAAACCAAGAAAACTTATCTGATCCTTAAACTAATAATTAGTTTCCCCAAAAAAACATAAACATGATGAATAAGTTGAAGATATGATCCATAGTGTTAACTTACTCATGTTTGTGGTTTTAGCCTACTCTTCTATGGTTTCATGATTGTGATTCCAACCTAGCCCTCCATATTTCTCTACTAACATGCTACATCATAGGTCCATGATAACTTACATGTAACGTCTTACTTCCCTCCTTGACCCAATTTTTCATTTTGTCACCTTTTTCGAGATCAACTTGTCTCAGTGATGGGCAATTTTTTCGATAAAGTAAACAAGGTAAGAGGCTTGGTGCACCTAGTGGACAAGGATTTTGGTCCATGTAATGATTAAGTGTCACTTAATGCATAAGGAGACAGAGGCAATGACCACGAGGCCACTTGCAACATCATAGACTCAACTTACTCGTTTTTGTGGTTTTAAAATTCTTTTGTATAGTTTTACGATTGCAATTGCAACATGGCCCTTCATACATCTATAACAACTTGCTACTTCATAGTTCCATGATAACGTATATGTAAGTTCAAATCTCTCCCTAACCTAATTTTCCATTTTGTCACCTTCGATGAGATCAACTTGTTTATGAGATAAGAAAAATTTCATGCAAAATGACCCAAGCTAAAGACTTGGTGCACCTAATGAACAAGTCTTCTAGTCCACTTTTGGATTTCATGGTCAAGGAAAGCAAGACAAGGATGGAGAAGAGTTGCTTGATAGGTGCTAGATGGACAAGAAAACCAAGGCAAGGACAACAAGGCCACTTGCGAGATCACTATTAGTACCTTCATTGAGAAAATTAACCTCGAACTTACATGAGGCAATCAACATGGATCCTTTCATTATATTTTGACCACACAATGATGTAGAACCCATGAAATGGCGGATATTTGTCCTAAGAGATAGTATGAAATGAAAAATTAAACTCTTCCTTCGATGCTACCTATAATTATCAATTAAATTTTTTCCATATTTAATTATAAAGATTTTGCTTATGTTGTGGTGTTTTTTTTTTCATTTTTCATAAAAACACCTATTTGTGTTGTGGAAATTTTATTTATTTATTATTTTATGAAAAATTGTTAAAATTTTGACATTAAACATTTTCCACATTTTAAAGAAATTATTTTTATCTCTTTCCCTTTTTAAACTACTCACTCCAATTTTATAAAATAAATTTATTTTACTTTAAAAATTCCAATTTTTTTTTTAAACTACACAAAATTCTTAAAAATTTAATATTTTTAAAAAATGTTATTAATCCAAATTTCTACAATTTAATAATCTTTAAAATTTTCCTTGGTATGTAAATCGAATCTTATACTCGTGTATTAGAAAGATTCCACGGTCGTTTGTTTTCTTCATGACATTCTAGTAAGGAGGCCGGCTTATTTTTCGCACACAATCTCCCACCCACTTAGTCTTACGGCCCACGGGTTTCTTCAGCTTCACGGCATCCCAACAAACAACCCAACTAATCCATGTGCTACCAAGTTCCCGCTATATCTGACCGGATAGTGTGCCACAAATGGAATTCTTTTGTCTTGAGCTTGCGGGTCCCAGATTCCAGTTCGTCGACAGTGTGTGGCCAGGCTTCAAATATATGCCAGCCCGATTCTAACCAAACAGATAATATCTTCCCCTTGCAAACTGGTGCGTTCACTAGTGACTCAATCATGAAAGTAACGTGTAGAAAATTTAAAGTGTAGCTGGTACAATTATCATATGGTCCAAAATGCCCATTCATATCCTACACGCTTTTCCACTTTACTCTTAAATTATTGCTTTGAATTATTACTATATTTAAAGAGAACATGAGGAATCCCATTCCAACATTACATGTGAGCCACACACGTAGTTGTTGAGAAATTAATTATCAAATTTGAACTTCACCCTGACAGCATCTTCGTGTCTTCACTGGTTTGGCTTCAGAATTCCAAACAGGATGGGCATATGATTATAATATAATTGATACGATCCTTTTCAAATCCCTAAGGATATTAAAAGATAAGGTGGGAATTCAAAACATGATGGGGTTATGATTATAATATCATTGATATGAAGATAAGGTGGGAATTCAAAACATTATGGGGTTATGATTATAATATCATTGATCCCTAACTATATTAAAAGATAAGGTGGGCATAAAAGATAAGGTGGGAATGTGAGTTTTTGATTTCATTTAGTATATTTAATTAATAATAATAATAATAATAATAATAATAATAATAATAATAATAATAATAATAATTTATTTTTAAGGTCACGGTCAAGCCAACACATCAAATTGGTGTATGAGATCTTCTTGTTTGTGGGACAAGGGATCCCCCTTTGTCCAACAATTTGATTGGTAAAGTCTACGGAGAAATACATACCCTACCCCCCTCTGGATTTGAACCAAACTTTTAAACTCTAAACCTAACCATTATTCAATTTACAAGTCAATGCAGAGTTTATGTCACACGAAATAAAACTCTTAATACCCTAGTGATGTGGAAATTGTCAACAATAATGTTCCCTGACCTCATTGATTGAAAAATGGACACCCCTGCCCCGAAGCACTTTTTTAGCATTGTTTAAATTGAGGAAAATGGCATACAAGAGCCACTGTATCTAGTACAGGCGACATATAGCTATATTATAGAGAGTTTCAAGGATGAATCGTTTAGTAAAATTTGTAGGATATTTTTCGTCATTGGTGTAGATCTGATTTATAACATGAAAGTGAAATCAGAAGAACTCTTACTACCGTTCCAATTGAATAAGGAAATCCATATAAAAATCATTGATCTCGAGAAGTATAATTCATATGGATTTTCACTCAAATGTGCTTGGAACCAAAAATAATAATAATTTAAAGCTTATATGAAAGCTTTTTTGTTTGCAACATCCTCAATTTATCCTGGGTAAAGGTAGCTGGTTTTGCAGCCTATCGAAGGTCATCTTCTGATAGACTTTTCTATACAATTTTAATGCAGGCAATTCTGTTATCATTCGAGAACTTTTCTTCATACAAATCAACCAATACTAAGGGTCCACTGAGGAAAATTAGCCCACAAACTATTGTATGGGGAAGGTTAGGTCTTCATTAATCCACATATTGTAAATAACCTTCTCCGAGTTAAAATCCAAGTCTATCGCCCATATATGAAAGTTTTCTGTAATATTAATTAATTCAGACAGTTATCATGTGAAGGACACACCGTTTATATTGTAGTGATTCATAATTTTGTTTATATTTAATTTAAGAATGGCATCGTTTCCCATCAAGGAATTCTTAAAAGCTTATCTTTCTTGTGTCATATAAAATAATAATATTCCATGAATGGTTTTTATGAAAATTAGTCAATTATTTGAAGGGTTGGTTTTAATTTTAGTGAGAAGGATATTTGATTATACAAATTTTTCATCACAAAAATTTTCCAAAAATGTTTTTAGAAAAACTACTTTTCAATAGACAACAATAAATTAAACACATATTTCTTAAAAAAAAATATCTTAAATAAAATATTATATTTTCAATCAAATTTATTTCTAATAAAGAAATTAATAAAAATTAGATAATTGTCTATCTGAAAAACATTACTATTATAACAACATCAAATATATACATATATATTTAATTAAATTTGAAAATATAAATTCATATAACAACAATTTTTTTAAATTATATAATTTTTTAAATTGAATTAATTCATAGTTTAGGTTATGAAAGTAAAAGTGAAGTTACAAAGAATATTCACTAACTATCCAAATACCACATGAAATATAAGAGACTTTTACTAACAAGATTTCAAGTAGACCAAAATTACCATCTTACTAGACCAAATAATGGAGTGTTTTTTTTCAAAGAGTGTTTTCTTAAATAGATTTTTAGTGTTATTGAGTACTAAAGCAAATCCTTAAGTCCAATAACACATTTGTTAACATATTTACTAAATTTTGTCATTTCTAAAAAAACCTATTTTTCACTTTAGGAATAACTTTGGAAAAAACCTAAAATCATATACTATGAGAATACGCTTTGGTCATTTACTAAGTAAAATAGTTTTATTAATAAATTTTAATTAGAAATAAACAAACAATCAATTTAAAAAAAATAAGATAGTATTCTAGAGTGTAATAATACTCTAGAGTCCACCTACTATTAAATGAGAGTAATCATCAATGAATGATAAATAGTATACATAACCATTAATGGAGGATGATGGCATTAGGCCACATACATCTGAATGAATGAGTTCTAGGACTCCTTCTGCCTTGTTATCCCTCTTTGGAAACAGGTTCTTGATGTTCTTCCCTTGTGCACATCCATTGCATACACCTTCATGGTCACCTTTGAGTTCTAGTAAATCTGTGACCGCTTTGCATATGTATGGTATCACCTTGTAGTTGAAGTGAGCTAATCTTCAATGCCAAAATTCTTCAATGGGGTGGGTCATGGCAGCTTCTGAGTGACCCTCTAGCTTATGCAAGTCACCTTCTTCTCTTCCAATGATGATTGCATCATATATGGTCTCTCCTTTAGCACGTTGCCTTCTGCAACCTTTGCTATAGATTCCTCATGTGACCTGGAGCAAGGTCAACAAAACAACA
>JASDQU010750753.1:6924-38038 GCA_032191745.1 Picea mariana
TTCCCCAATTTTGCGATGGAAATTCTTGGATAATTCATGAGTAGTGTAGGGAAACAAACCAAGAATTAAACTATCCAAATTTTGATGGCAATCTGAGAAAGAAATTTCAGATTTGGGTATTTTCGAAGTTGCCAAAATCGAAAAAATTTGGGTATTTTTTCGTATGATGACGTCAACATGACATTTGTCCCATGTATGAATTGACATGGAAGAAGAATGAAGTGTACTACCACGACTTCAGGTACATGATGGTTGGAATGACAGTTGGCATATGATGTGGATCCACGTGGCGGACCATCTACCAGTTCTACGAAACCACAGTAAGATCGTGGAATCTTTGTAAGTGTTAAGCTACTGCGGAGCGCAAAGAGAATCGAGGGGGTGTGAACCCTCAATAATTGATTAAGTGCCAAGATACCACAGAGTACAGAGAGGATCGGGTTTGTGAGTAAGGCATCACACAAACCTGGGGACCCGCGAGCCCATGATGGAGTTTTGGAAATATGGCTAAGTACCAATACTTCAGGTGTGAAGAGTACGGGGAGAGGAGGTAATACACAACGAAATGTAGTGACATTTCAATATTTTTCTAAGTCCTAAGAATCAGACGGGCATATGGGTAGATGGAGTACCAAGAATAAAATAAATACGGGGTTAGGGACCCATGGTGAAGTTCAAAAACTTTTCTAAGTGTCAAGACTCCGCGGGTGTGAAGGGTATTGCAGAGGTCGTGAAGCGTAAAGAAATGACCGCAGAACCATGGTAAGGTGGAAACGTTTATAAGTATGGAAACATACAAGAAGAATGGTGAAAGACTAAATACATTTGTGGATCCACTTGTGTGTCAAATAAAGGTGGCGAAATGTGAGGGTACATTTCGTAGACTACAGAAGAAGTAACAAGAATAGAGAATGGGTAGTGAACCCGTGACAAACTTCTAAAAAGTTTCAAGTATGGATGAAGTGTTTTAATGGTTGAGGTTAAATCTAGAGGGATAATCAGATGGTAGTTGAGCGTTAAAGCTATGTTGTTTGAAGCTAATAGATACTTCTTTCCTTGTCATTCCATCAACAAATTTATGTTCAAGATTCAGAATTGAGCATGGGAACAATCATGGGAAATGTCATGGACATAAGAGTTAGTGGATTCGGTCATAAATGTAAAATGGAAAAATTAAGACTTTTCATAGGAAATAAAAAATAAATTATTTCTAGTGAAATTCTGAAGAACATAATGTTGCATAAAATGATGGATTTGTTAAATTCTCGCAGTCTTACAAATGTTGTTGCATGCACATTTTGCATAACGAAGATCACCAATAGGACCAAGTAGAATTCAACAAAAATATCGGATATCAGAGTCATGGACGATGCCCAAGCAACTTACAATTATGAAGATGAAGACAAAATATTGGGTATGGGTGTGGGTTTTGTAGTAATAGAATCCAATGGGCATGGAGAAGGAAGAGAGGAGAGCATGAATTTGATAGAGAATATAAAGAGCCTACAAAGAGATGTGAAAAGTTATAAGACTGATAATGAGAGACTTATGAAGGCTAAAGAACGACAATATGGATTCAACACCAAGATATTATAGAGCTTAGATATAATAGAAAAGAAAATGGATAAGGACACCGAGTCAAGCAAGTTCATGAGTCATTTATCTCATGCCAAAAGGAAATAATATATAAGTGTGAGTAGACATCATCATCACTCACAAGGCACTTAACTAGAAGGGCACACAACGATATGAGTATATCACCTGTCAGGGAGAATAAGAGGAGGTCTAGGCTGGATGAACTACAAGGACAAATGGATAAGATTAAATCTCTTATCTTGGATGGTGAGCACAAGAAATATGAGGATGAAGAGACTTGGCTATTGGGAATGAGAAAACACTTTTAGTTGCACAATTATTACTCACTAGTAGAAGGAAGATTTTTCATCTACCAGTTGAAGGGAAAAACATCGATCTGGTGGGACTAGCTTGTGCAAATACAACACATTTATGAGAAGAATATCACTTGGAAGTAGTTCAAGAAGTACTTTCAGAAGAAATGCTTGACAAAACATTATTATGATAGAAAGATGAAGGAGTTCTTTGAACTCAATCTTGGGAGTATGACTATGGATGAATATAAAAGAAGATTCTTGGAATTTTTGAAGTATGTTGAATTCATCGAAGATGAACAAGTCAAGATTCAAAGGTTTTTGAGTGGGATACCATCAATGTTTAGTGACAAGATACAATACAATGATCCCAAGACATTGGATGAAGCAATAAGGAGATCCAAGTACATCTATGATCAACATAGATGAAGACCAAAATTCCACAAGGATTGGGAAGATAAGATGGAGCAAAGGAAGAAAGGAAACAAATCACTCTACTTCAAAAATAATTCCCAAGGGAAGCTAGCTCATAATGAGTCTTGAATGTCATAAACATTGGGAAAAAGACCAAGGAAACATCCCATGAAATGTTAGGGTTGTGAAGGAGATCATATGTACATAGATTGCCCTCATAGAGGTGAGAAAGTGAGGATTGTTCACAATGTACAACATGTTGAAACAATTGAGGACATGGGTAGAAGTATGCCAAGGATATATGCAGCTCTGTCAATAATAAAGTTGAATTTCAATATCACATGATTGAAGTAGAAATTAAGATCAATGATCAACCTATTGGTATTTTGATTGATTCAGGAGCTATTCATAGTCATATAGATCCTAAGATGGTGGAAAGATTATGTTTGAAAAGAAACAAGCTTGGAAAACCTTGGTTTATTCAATTAGTGATAGGATCTAAAATAATAATTAATGATATGATCAAGGATTGTCCAATGGACATGAATGGATTGCGTACAAAGACCGATTTGAACATCATACCTTTGAGATCATATGAATTCCTAATTGGTATGGATTGGTTGGAGAAGTATCATGATGTCCTAGATTTCTATAAAAAAGCATTTACTTTATTGGATAAAGAAGGAAACTTGAGGACAATTCAAGGCATTCCAAGAGCAGTAACCCTTACAGAAGTTTCAACCTTGCAATTGAAGAAAAGATTAAGGAAAGGATGCCAAATATTTGTAGTGCACATGGAGGAGGAACCTATGGATAAAGTCCCAAGCATTGAATACTATGCAGTCTTCAAAGCGTTTGAAGATGTATTTAGAGAGATACCATGGTTTCCACTAGAAATAGATATTGATTTCTCTATTAATTTGATCCCTGAACCTGCATCGGTGTCCAAGACTCCTTATAGTACACCAGAATTGAAGGAATTACAAATGAAACTTGAAGACCTTTAAAGAAGGGGTATATGTGCCCAAGTGTGTCTCCTTAGGGTGCCCCAGTATTATTTTCCAAAAATAAAGATGGTACCTTAAGATTATGAATTGACTTCATGCAGTTGAACAAGGTGTCTGCAAAGAACAAGTATCCTTTTCCAAGGATAGATGATCTATTTGATCAGCTACAAGATGCAAATATATTATCCAATATTGACCTCATATCATGCTATCATCAAGTAAGAATCAAAGAAGATGATATCAAAAAGACTACTTTCAGAACAATATATGGTCATTATGAGTTTACAGTGGTGCCTTTTGGGTTGTCAATTGCACTACTTGTCTTTATGTGTTTGATGAAAGATGTTTTCAGAAATTACTTGGATACATTTGTCATTGTCTTTCTGGATGGAATTATTATCTACTCAAAATCTGAAGAAGAGCATGAGAAACGCTTAAGGATAGTGCTAAAAGTGTCGAGGAAACATCAGTTGAATGTAAAATTGAGCAAGTGCTCACTCTATCAAAGGAAGATACATTATTTGGGCCATATCATTTCAGAGGAAGGGATAGCTGTAGATCCTAAAAAGATAAGATCCATTGAGGGGTGGCCAGTACCAAAGAATATCTCAGAGGTGAGATCTATCATGGGACTTTTTGGATACTATAGAAAATTCATTGAGGTTTTTCAAATATTGCTCACCCAATCACTTCCTTGCAAAAGAAGGGTGTAAGATTTGAATGGACTATTGAATGTGAAAGAAGTTTTTAGAACTTGAAATACTTATTGAAAAATGCACCTATCTTAAATATTGTTGATTCTAATAAATAATTAGTTGTGTGTGATGATGCATGCAAAGAAGGACTTGGTGGAGTCCTTAGTCAAAATGGGCATGTGATATGCTATGATTCAAGAAAATTAAAGGAGCATGAGAGACATTACGCTACTCATGATTTAGAATTGGAAGCTATAGTGCATTCTTCGAATATGTGGAGGCACTTTCTTAGGGGAAGAAGATTTGAATTGAGGACAAGCCATAGTGGTCTGAAGTATTTGTTTGGACAACCAACTCTGAATGCTAGGCAAACCAGATGGCTGGAATTTGTTAATGAATACGACTTTGATATAAAGAATATCAAAGGAAAAGAGAACAAGGTGGATGATGCACTTAGCAAAAGGGTGCATGAGATGCAAGCTACATCCATTATCATGTACAAATCATATTTGAAATACAAAATTTTAGAGGTTGCAAAATTAGATCAGCAATGCATGGAAATAAAGGAAAATTTACAGCAAGCTATTTTGCAGCAAAAAACTAAAGACTATGAGCTGAGAGATGATGGAACCCTCTTGTATAAAAAAAAAAATTGCGTACCTACTTTTCAAGATCTAAGGAATATGATATTAAGAGAGATGCATAATGTGCCTTATGTTGGGCACCTGAGATACCAGAAAACAACTATATCTTTCCCAAGCTAGTATTATTGTCCAGGTATGAAGAAAGAAGTGGATGATTACATAGCCAGATGTCTTAAATGTCAGAAGGTAAAGGTTGAGCATAGACATCCAGCTGGTTTTCTAAAATCATTTCCTATTCCTGAGTGGAAATAGGAACTGGTGACAATTGACTTCATCACCAAACTACCCAGAACAATGAAGCAACATGACTCCATCATGGTGGTGGTGGATAAGATCACCAAAGTTGCTCATTTTATTCTAGTAAAGTTGACTCATAAGGAAACTAATATTGCAAATATCTATATGAGATAAATTTCTAGGCTTCATGGTGTACCTAAGGCAATAGTTTTAGACAAAGATCCCAAATTTACATCAAAATTTTGGAAGGGGTTATTTAAAGGATTTGGGACCCATCTGAACTTTAGCACGACATATCACCCATAATTTGGTGGAAAAACAAAGAAAATCAATCAAGTGAGTTGAAGATATGCTAATAATGTATGTGATGGATAAACCATCGAAATGGGAAGATGATTTACACTTAATCGAGTTTTCCTATAATAATGGGTATCAAGCATCTTTGAAGATGAGCCCATTTGAGACATTATATGGAAGAAAGTGTAATACCCTAGTAAACTGTGGCAACCTAGCAGATAGAGCAGTGGTTGGGACAAAATTTCTCAGAGAAATGGAAGATCAGACGGTGAATATTAAACATAATTTAAAGGCTACCCAAGATAGATAGAAAATCTATGCATATATGAACATAACTCACAGAGAGTTCAAAGTGGGTGACCATGTATTTCTAAAAGTGAAGGATGAGAGAAGCTCTTTGAAATTGGGGAATTTTTCAAAGCTTGTAACAAGATACTGTGGACCCTTTGAAATCTTGGAGATGATTGGTAATGTTGCATACATTCTTGCATTACCTGCATCCATGTGCATTCATAATGTATTCCATGTGCCTTTGCTTAAAAAGTATGTGCTTGATGCTAATCATATAATTGATTGGAATGTGATTCGGGTGGGACAAGAAGGAGACTTCTGAGTACAGCCTGTGCGCATATTGTATCAGAAGGTCAAGTAGCTCCAGAATCAATCCATCGAGCTAGTAAAGGTCTAATGGACCCATTACAGTCTTGAATATGCAACATGGGAATATGAATATGCCATGCGGGAAGAGTACCCATTCCCTTTTGGATCTTTTTGAATAATTTTACGTGTACATGTGTACATAATGCACCGAGGATAGTGCATAAGTAAAAAATAGGGAAATGTAATACCCCTAGGCTAAACCCCAAGATGTAATTGGACACGTAGGATGGTGAGCTAGGATATTTTGGTCCTAAGCGCCATGGTTTCATATGTTTTGTGGCCAAAGTTCCTATATGATTACAAGATATTTGTAATTTGTATCATTCATATGAATAAGAAAAACATCGATGCTATTGAACATTCAGATGAAAGAGTATGGGGGACTAAGAACTCCACTAGAGGAAAGGGGGATATGGGTCTAATACTAAGAGATAAGCCAAGGGGGATTAAGTCAAGGAAATATTATTTTAATATATAATCTAAGTTTTGAGAGTGGGGGAATGTATACAAGTGGAGCTTATGAAGCTTCCAGAAGACAAGTGTCCAGTAGGGGACACACATATATATTGGGAAAATTAGTGTATTTTCATGGAATTTCATCATTCTATTCTTGTATATGGTACAGGGAAAGCTCTGGGGAGCGACATGGGTAATAGGCGTACTAAGATTTTTGGAATTGAAGATGGGGTTGACAGGCCCGTGTAAGATGAAGAAGCAAGTTGTTGGGCCCATGGGTGATCTATGCCTGTTGTGAAAGAACCGTTGAAGACTATTTATTGGTGCACTAGGAAATAGTGGCATGGCTATGAGACTTTCTGTATATCTTGTTGTTGAAGCCCCAGAAGGGAAGTGGGGTAGTTGAAGGACTTTTGAGTAGAGAAGGGGCACACTTCCTAGGGTGGGACATACATGTGGGAAATGAGATTCTGTAGGCTAGTTGCAGTAGTTGACACCTTGACTTGAGATTAATTGTTGAGTATAGACTATAATATGGTCTAGGAAGCCTTCCCTAGTGGAGTTCTAGTATCAACTCTGGGGTGACCTGCTACTGAAAGTTTATGAGCAGCCGAGTCTATGGTTGGGAGGAATGTTTTAGGTCTACACACAGTTGGTGATTTACATAAAAGATAAGTGTTCTTATGTGAAATTACATGTTGTTTACTATGTATAATGTATTTAATTTGTTTATATATTCAATCGTGGTTTATATATGTTGTAGAACTGCATGTGTGTTCATATGCAGGGCATTTTAAGTTAATGAGATGATATCCGAGATGTTTCAGACTTGTTGATGGTAGAAATTATCATCCTAATATATCAAAACCGTAAAGGCAGTAATTGTAAGAAAATATATAAGTCTAATGTGAATGAAAATAAAAGAACTGGTGTCACATGGCTAACCTGCGTGGCTAGGGACGTGACACTGTTGTATCAGTAATGGGGATTGTTACAATAAAAATGAAATTGATAAATTTGTTCAGGAATTGCTCGAGGCAGGTGTTTTCTTTCCTAGTACCAAACCTTATTCTTCTCTTGTAGTCTTCTTGTTAATTTTTAGTGAGCTATGGCTCATGTAATCCTTTTAAATTTTTCTGTCAACAATTACTTCAATCATAACTACTGCAACAACCAAGATCAAAAGAAGAAGATCCATACACAAAAACATAAGATGTATCCTGGGAACCCTTCTCAACAAGGGAAGAAAAACCAGCCAAATCCTTTGTTATATTCTTCAAGAGAAATACCTCCCACACCATCACCAAAAACTAGCACACAAGAGGGTGCTGCAATTCTCATAATTTCAGACCACAAATTCTGAAATCATGAGATGACATAATGATAAGTGTGTTTCCTCAATGGGGATTAACCTTTATTTATATAAGACTCGTCGCATCAAGTGATGTGTCTACTGACACAATAGGGCCGACCTCAATCAATAAAAACAAAATTAATAATTTCCATATTAATTATCTTATTATTATTAATATTAATTATCTTTTACATTTGTTATTAATCACATTAAGGTGGGGTCGACCTGTACCGTTTACATAACAATTAAGGTTATAGGTAGGTCTAAATCTTGAACAACATATAGCAAAGGATCTGATACACCCACTAGTGCTCATCCACTAGGGGCACATCCATATGGATTTCATATCTTCGGCTCACTGCATTACATAGATGAACCAGATCTTCACACGTTCACCTGTGCTCTTCCACAAGAATGTCCACTCTACAGATTTTCTTTCCCACTGCCAAGGACAGGAGAATCATCTGGAGTCTTCTCATCAACTATGTTTCTTAGAGGAGGCTATCAAATCATCTTCATTTATGTTCTCATGACGATGTGCCCAACACTTTTGGGATTTCACACATTCACCTTATGCTCAGTCAAGTCACAGGCACGTTCTAACTCAATAGATCGCTTTTCCACTGGATAATAATCTGGAGTTCTTCTCACTCACGTCATGGAGGAGGTCATCTCTACGTTCCTAACTCTATCCTAGGCAAGAACCACAAACCCTTCTTAGGGGATTTCTCTCAGGTTTGTAAGCTAAGAGAAAGGCTTCACATAGCTGCAATGATCCACACCTTAGAGGTTTATAAGATGGAGAATGTCTCACATAGCTGCATTCATCAACACTCCCTCTTATCTAAGGAGGCATTATTTATCATGCCAAGTCTCATACAGATGTATTTTGAATTTTGTCTTGGTTGGAGTTATCAACACTCCCTCTCAACTAGCGAGCCATTCTTCACGAGGTTAATTTGGTGAAGATATATGCAATCTTCTCATGTGAAGGAAGGTACTGCATGTGTATGATTTTCATCTACATCATATCTTTGAAAAAAGGATATTTCATCTCATCGTATTTCGATCCATCAGGAAACATTGGGTTCTCAAGGAGCTTTTCTCATGACTTTTGGTTATCATCACGGGATCCATCTCATGGTCAAGTAAATATGTCAGAAGCTTGTGAATTCACATTGCTTCACACACTCGATGCTTATATACTCTGCCTCTATAGTACTCAAGGCCATAGAGTTTTGTTTCCTACTTCATTAGGAAACCATGACAAACTTTACGGTAGAATATCAACCAGATGTTTCTTCTAGTCCACTGTACTTTTTGCTCAATCTGAATTGGCATATACTGCAAATTCAAGTTCACGCTAGAGGCATATCTCAGGCCATATCCAACTGTGCCTCATATATATCTCAATGCATTCTTTGTTGTTGTTTAGTAAGTCTGTCTAGTTTGAATCATGAAATGACTAAACACATTTACTACATGGCATGAATCAAGTCTGGTGTTAACCAAATACATCAATGATCCAATCAACTGTGGATTAGTCTTCGTCTGAATCATCATCAATATTTTTCTTTAAATCCATCACGGTGGATTTTGCTTCCTATCATACTTAACTTCTTTAATATTATTCACTGTATATTTTCCTTTCTCAAAAAAAATATTATCAATCCTCTGTCATACTTCTTGTCCAAGAAGTAGTCAATCATACTCATATCCTTCATATCAAAATCAGAAGTCAAAGATTATTTGTATCCAATCAACAAGACTTTTTGAATAAGTTATCAAAATCAGGCTCTCGTCACCAACATGGATCAAGTGTCTCATCATAGGAAACTCCCTCGGTTTGTGAGAAACCTCTAGCTATAGATATTGCTTTGTATTTCTCGACACTTCTATCAGCTCCATGCTTGATCTTATAGATCCACTATGGAAGTCATCACAAACTTTCCTTCTGATCTTTGAACATATTAAATGAAGCAACTTTATCAGCTGGAATAATGTTTGTCTCCCTTTGAATTGTTGAATGGGGAGAAGGCATTGTCTCACTGTCAATCTCCATTCGAGATTCTCTGGATCTTTGAAAGGCTATCTCTTTTGAAGTTATGTTTTTCAAAATCTAGTGAAAAACTCTTGTTCTGAACATATGTTGTTTCATGCGTGCTTCTGCCCATAGAATCATAGAAGGATTTTGATCATGCATCATTGCATGGGTTTCCTCAATGATGGTTCTATTCTTCCTTTTTTCTCAGATAGTTTTGACTCCCTCTGAGTCAAGTGGCTCCCTCTGAAGAATAAATGTCTTCCTTTGTTGTTAACCTGTCTGGAATAAGAAAACAAGAGGAACCAAAACAAGAATATCTCCTAAAGGAGAATAATGAGTACATCTCTAGAATTAAAACAATTTAAGGATTGTTGTCTCAGTTACAACACTTACTTGTAATGTAGAAAACTCTAGAAACATAGGTTAGAGGAATGATGATTACACCAATCGAACCTAGGGTCTTCACTTCCAGTGTGTTATTCCTCTGAATGCACTGAGATCCCTCTGGATCCATGACTTCAACAAAAACAAGGGTTCCTTCCTCTTGCAATTTCTCTCATGACAATGATACAAATAATATATACATACAAGTTCATACCTGAGAGTGTACACCAATGGAGGTTATCCTTGTTTGCCTTGTAGCCATTTATACTTTGGTCTAGTAGCAACTTTCTGCATGCTCAGGACATACCTCAGACTTGATCCTTTTATACCTTAGAGACTCCTTTAGATTCTAAATGTGTAAATTTTTAGTTTCTCCAGACTTGTAAGTGTATCTTCTATATATATTTCTTCTGTGAATATACTCACACTTCATTTTTCATGGAAACTGCCAACAATAACTGAGTGTTTCCTTCAACAAGTTGATCCAAGGTAGTGACACAAACTGAAGGAGATATCTTGTCCTCAAGTATGAAATTACCATCCACCAAGTAGGTCTCAACATCCCAGATATTAACAGTCATACCATCAAATGCAATTGCAATTTTATTGCCACCATTGGCTAAAGAATTCATTTTTATTGGACTTTTACCAACTCTAATCAGGCCCATGTAGTGACATGAGACCTCTGCTATTTTATAGCTTGCATCACTGTTGTGTCATGAAACCTTCTCATTGTTGACATAAGGAAAATAGAATTTTGTAGGTATTACAATAGTCCTTAAAATTAATGAATTTTGGCAAACGATCATGCTTTTTAGAATGCCTATTGTGGGGCTTATTCTGGTTGTAGTAACCTTGAACTTCATAAAAAATTCAAACTCTGGCTCAGTTATATGTTTCGACAGGTTTGTGGTTTTATTACTTAGAGGTTGTCCTGAAAGGGTTGATGGTTGTGGTTGTTATCTTCTCATCTAGCAGGCTGGTCCACCAAGGGATAAGTGGTTGCCCCCTATGTTGTTCCATAATTTCGGTCCACCCAGAATGAGTGGTTGTATTTGTAGCAAACTTCTGGGAATTGACATATTTTGTGTATCCCATGTCTTGTTATAACAATCTTGTTTCCACAGAAAATTTTAGGAGGGATCTGGTTCTTTCTATACCATTGAAAATACACCACAGAAAATTTAGAAGGGGTCTGACCCTTTTTCTTCACCACAAAATTTTCATAACATGGGTCTGGTCCTTTCCTTTTAGGTTGCGACAACCTTAGAGACCTATGGCCAGTTTAAGGAAGGTTACCATAGGGTTGAGGAGGGGTCATCCTTTATTTTCTCCATGCTTTAGGGGTCCAACCCTTCTCCATATACCATGGTTTCTATTATGGGTTTTCTGCGGCAGTTTTGAAAGGCCCATGGCCACCTCATTTTGACAGTCATCCCTTCTTCCCATACACTCCAGAAAATTAAAAAATGTAGCAGTCTCCTCATCATTTGCTATAGTCTCTTCATCTTATGTCACAGGAAGTTAAGAGGGGTCCGACCCTCTTCTCTTCACATTAATAGTAATGTTTTGGCAGATTCTACCCTCAATTTCTAATGTGCAATGGTCTTCTTCAAGCCTGCTCTGATACCATGCTAATTTTTAGTGAGCTATGGCTCATGTAATCCTTTTAAATTTTTCTGTCAACAATTACTTCAACCATAACTACTGCAACAACCAAGATCACAAGAAGAAGATCCATGTAGAAGAACACAAGATGTATCCTAGGAAACCCTTCTCAAAAAGGGAAGAAAACCCAGCCAAATCCTTTGCTATATTCTTCAAGAGAAAGACCTCCCACACCATCACCAAAAACTAACACACAAGAGGGTGCTGCAATTCTCATAATTTCAGACCACAACTTCTGAAATCATGAGATGACATAATGATAAGTGTGTTTCCTCAATGGGGATTCACCTTTATTTATATAAGACTTGTCACATCAAGTGATGTGTTTATTGGCACAATAGGGTCAACCTCAATCAATGAAAACATAATTAATAATTTCCATATTAATTATCTTTTATTATTATTATTATTATTGATATTAATATTAATTATCTTTTACATTTATTATTAATCACATTAAGGTGGGGCCGACCTGTACCCTTTACATAACAATTAGGGTTATAGGTAGGTTTGGCTCTTGAAAAACATATAACAAAGGATCTGATACACCCACTAGTGCTCATCCACTAGGGGCACATCCATAGGGATGTCATATCTCTGGCTCACTGCATTACACATATGAACCAGATCTTCACACGTTCACCTATTCTCGTCCACAAACACGTTCACTCTACATATATGCTTTCCCACTGCCACCGATAGGAGAATCATCTTGAGTCTTCTCGTCAACTCTGCTGCTCAGAGGAGGCTATCACATCATCTTCATTTATGTTCTCATGACGATGTGCCCAACACTTTTGGGATTTCACACGTTCACCTTGTGCTCAGCCAGAGGCACGTCCTAACTCAATAGATCGCTTTTCCACTGGATAATCATTTGAAGTTCTTCTCACTCACGTCATGGAGAAGGTCATCTCTATGTTCCTAGCTCTGTCCCATGCAGGAACCACAAACCCTTCTTAGGGGATTTCTCTCAGGTTTGTAAGTTAAGAGAAAGGATTCACATAGCTGTAATGATCCACACCTCATAGGTTTGTAAGCTGGAGAATGTCTCATTTATTACTCAAGAAAGAAGGAACTTGGCGCATGTGTCCTGATTTTCATGCCCTCAACAAAATCACAGTCAAAAACAAATTCCCCATTCATGTCATTGATGACCTTTTGGATGAATTGAGTGGGGCTAAGTACTTTACCAAACTTGATCTATGTTCTAGATATCACCAGATACATATGAGAGAGGAATATATTCCCAAAACTTCATTTTGCACTCATGAGGGACACTATGAGTTCTTGGTCATGCCCTTTGGCTTGTGTAACACACCTTCCACTTTTCAAAGTCTCATGAATCATGTCGTCCGACATTTCCTCCATCATTTTGTCTTAGTTTTCTTTGATGATATTCTCATCTATAGTGAAACTTGGAAATCCCATATTGTCCATGTGGATCAAGTTCTGCATTTACTGTCTAAGAACAATTTTTTTCTCAAACAGCCTAAATGTGCTTTTGGATCCTCTAAAGTGGAGTACTTGGGTCATATTTTCGGCAAGTGTAACATCCCTCGGTCGGAGACCCCGGCCGGGTAATGCTACCGAAGCAACCTTTTCTTTTCCTTTACTTCTCTGATACCATTTCTGTGACATTCCCGACCTTAAACAAAAGGCCAGGCCATGCCACCGAGTAACTTTGTGGAAATAATCACATATAAAACTTAACCGGAGGATAGAGATAATATATGGTATTCACACATATAAATATATATCTATCTAATGCAATTAAGTAGGCGTCAATAATATACTCATACACCTATTCATGCGGAAGCAACATTAACACCTACATGCAACATATATATACATGCATTACTCATTAATTATAATGCAAATACAAATACACAACATTCAATGAACAAAGAATTGGTACTTATCTTTTAATAGGTGACCACCAACTACGTGCAAACCTTCCACAAACCTCCCAGCCTTAGACCACGCTGCTCATTACGCTCAACAGTGGGTCACCCCCGAGCTGGGACTAAACTCCACCGGGCAAGGGAATTCTAGGCTTGGCAAGGACAACAAGGAAGTTGCACAGAACAACAAGAAGGATATTTTATCCCAAGAGCGACTTACGCCCACAACCCACATACCCTCATTCCCCACACACTTGCTCCACCCCAGGAGGGTACACCTTCACTAATACAAGTCCATCAACTACTACACCTCCCTTACCTTGGGCTTCAACAACAGGCTGGACTAGAAGTCTCAGAGTATTGTAGTTTCTACAGGACTCCCTCCAGGAGAACTCACTCCCCAACAAACTCTCTCACTTGGGATGTTTGCTCACATGCTTGACAAAATTCTTCTTCAATTTAGATCTTATGTCAAACGGACATAGGTGATGCCAACAACATAATTCAGGTAACACACAGGTGAAGTCAACCACATAAAATAGATATGGACACAAAATATGACAACAAACCAAGCTTAGCCAAAACTGCGTTGGTAGAAACCGCCAACCGCTACGACATAACACGACTCAGGAAAAATACAAGTTCATCGGGCTTCACAGGAAATGCGGAGGACAACTCTAGTGTCTGCAGGTTACATTGGCACATGCATGAGTGGGGATTATGGCTCTCTTCCAGGGTGGCTAATCTCGCGAGAGTGTTGATGCAATGGTGAAGTATCATGATAGTTGTGAGAATCATGAGACTAGTCAGTGAGTGGGCCCCCAAAAAGATGACTTTCCACTTAAACTGCATGCACCTAGGTTGAAACATGTCTCCCTGAAGTTGCATGAGCTCCACTTAACACTCATCCCCCTTTCCCCCAAGAACTTAGGACAATGTGGTTATATCAAACCTTAGATTCTAGGAAATAATAATATAATATTATTCCTTTAGAGGTAAGCCCTTTAGATTATCCCCTATTCCTAGACACTTAGCCCCTTCCCCACCTAATGGAGCTTAGTTCCCATTAATGCTTTCATCGTGGAGGGTGTACACGCATTAGTGTAATTTTATTAATGATATGCATGTATTTACATATACAAAATCAAGCTCATTGGCCTTAACATTTGGCTCACCATCCTAATAAACACATAAGTCTCTCAACTTATAACCACTTGACTCACCAACCTATAAGAATAATTACAATTCAGGAGGGGCTCGGCCTTGGGGTGTTACAATCCCCTCCCCTTCTTTTTTCATTGTCCGCAGTGCAACTATTTACACAACAACAACAAGATTTCCAAAATCTTCAAAAAGATGTGGGTACTCTGCCCGCATAGCATCTTCATGCTCCCATTTTGCATCCTCAGGACCGTACCAGGTCCACTGAACCTTTACAAGCTTTATGACTTGATTCTGAAGTTTCTTGCTCTTCCAGTATAGTATGCGCACATGCTACACTTGCAAAGTGCCTTCTTGTTCCACCTGGATCACATTCCAATCAATCACATGATTAGCATTAGGTATATACTTCTTCAGCAATGATACATAAAATATATTATGAACAGTCATGGATGCAGGAAATGCAAGCATATAATCTACTAGTCCAATCCTTTCTAGGTTTTCAAATCGTCCACAAAATTTGGCTACCAAATTGGAATAGCTTCCCAGCTTCAGGGAACTTCTGTTGGCTTTCACCTTCAGGAAAACATGGTCACCCACTTTAAACTCTCTGTGGTTTCTGCCTTTGTCTTCATAACTTTTCTATTGTCTTGGGCAGCCTTCACATTATGTTAAATCTTTAGCATTTTCTCTTCCATTTCCTTGAGCAACTACGGCCCAACCACTGCCCTATCAGCTGGATTGTCCCAACTTATTAGGGTGTTTCACTTTCTGCCATAAAGTGCTTCAAACAAGCTCATCTTCAATGATGATTGATACCCATTGTTGTAGGCAAATTCTACCAAGTGTATATAATCTTCCCATTTATATGGTTTGTCCATCACATACATCCTTATAATGTCTTATATCACTTGGTTTACTCTTTATGTTTGTCCATTTGACTCAGGGTGATAGGCTGTGTTGAAGTTTAGGTTTGTTCCAACCCCTCGAATCGTCCTCTCCAGAACTTTGAGGTAAACTTTGGGTCTCTTTCAGACACAATTGTCTTTGGAATACTGTGCAGACATGCTACCTCCCTCATATAGATATCAACAATGTTAGTTGCCTTGTGAGTGGTCTTCAATGGAATAAAATGGGCAACTTTAGTAAGCTTGTCCACTACTACCATGATTGCATCATGTTGCTTGCTTGTTCTAGGAAATCCTGTGATGAAATCCATTGTCACCACTTCCCACTTCCACTCAGGGATGGTTAACGACTGTAGAAAACCAACTGGGTGTCTATTCTCAACCTTTACCTTTTGACATTCCAAGCATTTGGAAATAAATTCAGCAACTTCCTTCTTCATGTCTAGCCAATAATATTGGCTTTTGACTGCTGAAATTGTTTTTTGATATCCTAGGTGTCCTGCATAAGGTACATTGTGCATTTAATTTAAAATCGCACTCTTCAATTCAGAAGAGTTGGGTACATAAACTTTATTTCTGTACAAGAGAATTCCATCAATTCTGAATTTGAAATCTTCAGCCTTCTACTGCATTTTACCTTGCTGCAATTTTGTTACCAATTCTATGTACTGTGAATCAACTTTGCAGCCACAAAGATTATGTATTGAAGATCTATCTGATACATGCTGATGGTTGTAGCATGTAGTTCATGCACTCTCTTGTTGAGTGCATCAACCACTTTGTTCTCCTTTCCTTTGATGTGCTTGATATCAAAGTCATATTCACAGAGGAATTCCAACCATCTGCTTTGCCTAGCATTCAATGTAGGTTGATCAAACAAATACTTCAGACCACGATGGTCTGTCCTGAGCTAAAAAATATTTCCCATGAGGTAATGTCTCCATTTCTTTAGAGTGTGTACAATGACTGCCAACTCCAAATCGTGAGTGGCGTAGATCCTTTCATGCTCTTTCAATTTTCTGGACTCAAAACATATCACAAACCCATTCTGGATGAGGACTCCTCCTTTTCCTTCTTTACATGCATCTGTGCAAACCATGAAATATTCATTCGGATATGCAATCTTCAGAATTGGAGCACTAGTTAATCATTGCTTCAATTGTTGGAAGCTTCTTTCACATTCTTCTGTCCATTGAAATTTCTTCCACTTCCTTTGCAAGGAAGTGATGGGGTGAGCTATTCTCGAAAACCCTATAATGAACCTTCTATAGTAGCCAACTAGACCCATCAAGGATCTGAATCCTCTTACATTTTTAGGTGTTTCCCACTCTTTAATGGCCTCAATCTTTTCAGGGTCCACGACTCTCCCTTCTTCCAATATGATATGCCCCAAATAATGAATTATGTTTAGATAAAATGAGAACTTGCTCAATTTGGCATACAACTGATGCTCTCTTAGAACTTGAAACACCATCCTCAAATGATGCTCATTCTTTTCTTCCGAATTGGAATATACAAGGATGTCATCCATAAAGACAATGACAAACTTGTCCAAATATTCCCTGAAAATGCCATTCATTAAGCACATAAAAACAACGGGTGCATTTGATGACCCAAATGGCACCACTGTGAACTCATAATAATCGTACCTTGTTCTGAAGGCAATCTTGCTGATGTCTTCCTCTTTATTCCTTACTTGATGGTATCCTAGCCTAAGATCTATCTTTGAAAATATCTTTGCATCCTTCAATTGATCAAAGAGATCATCAATCCTTAGCAAAGGATACTTGTTCTTTATAGTCACTTTCTTCAACTGTCTGAAATCAATGCAAAACCTCATTGTTCCATCTTTCTTCTTTACGAACAAGACTAGGGCACCCCAAGATGATACACTTGGGTGGATATACCCCTTCTTCAGAAGCTCTTCAAGATGCATTTGCAGTTCCTTCAGCTCTGGTGTACTCATTCTTTAGGGAGTCTTTGACACTGGGGCTACTGTAGGCGTCAAATTTATAGAGAAATCAATATCTCTCTTTGGAGGTAGTCCTAGTACCTCCTTGAACACATCTTCAAAATCTTCCAGGATTGCATGGTCCTCTAGAATTGGCACCTTATCCTTAGATGCTTCCTCCATATTAGCTGCAAATATTTGACACCCTTTCCTGTAGCATTTCTTTAGCTGCATTGCTGAAATTTCTCTAATAGCAACTGCCTTAGGAATTCCTTGGACTGCTCTCTGATTTCCTTCCTCATCCAAGCAAGTGAATGCCTTGTTATGGAAGTGTAAAATGGCATGGTGTTGGTCCAACCAGTCCATACCAATTAGGCAATCATATGATCCTAAAGGCAAGATATTCAGATATGCCTTAGTACTTAGTCCATTCATGCCCACTGGACATGATTTAACCGAATCAACAACTTTCCTCTTGGCTCCTGTAGCTAGCTGTACCAACCAAGATTTATCATGCTTGCTTCTCGGTAAGAATAATATTTCCACAAATTTAGGATCTATGTAACTATGACTAGCTCCTGAGTCTATTAAAATAGTAAAGGCATGGTTATTGATCATACCTTCAACTTCAATCACGTGTGATTGAAACTCAGATTGCTTGTTGTCTAGGGATGCATAGATTCTTGGTACTCTTATGCCCATGTCTTCCACTGTTTCATCTTGTTGAACATTGTGAACATCACTCACCTTGTCCTTTCTGTGAGGAAAATATTTATACCTATGATCTCCTTTACAACCCCAACACTCTATAGGTGTCTTCTTTGGCCTTTGCCCACCTACTTCAGCCATCCTGGGCTCTCTCAAAACAGGTTGTCCTTGAGGACCGTTCCTAAAAAATGGTGGTTTGTTTCCCTTCTACCTTTGTTCCCTCTTAAACTTCTTCTTGTCTTCCCAAGATTTTTGGAAAGTAGGCTTCTCTTTTTGTTGATCATATAAGATTTTTTCTCTCCTTATGGTTTCTTCCATAGTTTTAGGATCATCATACTGGATCTTATCACTAATGACAGATGGCAGTCCACTTAGATACCTTTGAATCTTAACCGTCTCATCCCTGATGAAGAGAACATACTTCAACAACTCCAAGAATCTCTTTCATACTCATCATTGGACAAACTTCCCAGCTTGAGTTCAAAGAACTCTTTCATTTTCTTGTCATAATACCTCTTAGTTAGGTACTTCCTTTCAAAATGTCTTTTGAATTCCCTCCATGTAACATTCTTCTCTCTGACGTGTTGTACTTGCAAAAGTTGATCCCACCATATGCATGCCGTCTCTTTGAGTTGATAGATGGAAATTCTTCCTTCCGCATGAGAAGAATAATTATGCAATTGAAAATACTTTCTCATGCCCAACAACCATGTCTCTGCATCTTCATCCTTATTGTGCTCCCCATCAAATGTAGGAGGTTTGATTTTGTTCATTTCCCCTCGTAGCTCATATTCCCCAGACCTCTTATGCTTCCTAACAGGGGATGGACTTGAGCTACCATGTCCTCTCTTATTGGAATGCCTTGGGGAGTGTTGGTGATGTCGACTAATACTTCTTGTTCTTTTGGGACTTCCATTTTTTCTTAAGCCACTCTCCTTATCCAATTTCTTTTCTATTCTTTCCAGGCCCCGCATCAACTTCAAGTTGAATTCTCCATGTTGCTCCCTGGATTTCATGAGATTTTTATTATCTGCTCGGTGAGTTTGTACATATTTTTGCAACTTTTTAATTATTTTCTTCATGTTCTCTTCTTTTTATATCTCTTCTCCATGCCCATTGGAGTTCGACCCTTCAACTCCCAAATGGACATCCATTCATCTCACTTCAACCTCCTAATTGTAAGCATCATGTGCCTCCTCCATGCTCTGCACTATGCAACAACTCGGTTCAGTCCATCAATTGTTAACTCTGCAAAAATGTGCAGTCAACCAAATTTTGTCAGGCTATCAATCTTTAATAATTTTCCATAGGAACTTAAACAATTTGTTTCAACAAAAAGAATACCAGAATCCATTTTCGGTAGGTTTGCGTTGATCAAGAATCCCCACAATTCTATCTCTAAGCCTCGTTCTGTTCTGCAACAATTCACATTCAGTGCTAGCCCCCTTTTCTTAATTCCTTGGTTCGCATGTGACCATGGTTGTGACCCAACGCTTATGATTTGGGCGCTTATCTGGAACCCTGAAACTTCAGGCTCCGGGCTTCGGCGGATTTCAAAGCACATCACAACAAATCTCTCGGAGTGTCATATTGGCAAACTCACAAAATAGGGTGGATCAACAGTCCACGTCTCCTAGCATCCAATGACTGATACTCGCTATGGAACTCCAGGATTCGGGTTTCCAGGACTTCGGAGTTTTGGGGCTCTGGGACTTCGAATGATTCCACCTTTGCTCAATCCAAAACTCTCGAACCATGACTCTACGCATACTTCCACATCACCCCGGTGATGTCATTATGTCACTTTACTTTGGTGTAAAGGAACTTCGAGGGTTTCTTCCTCCCATTCCATCACAAGCCATTTCTTCCGGAGTGTCTAGTCTCTAGACTTCACGATCTAGCGCCACACGTCCACTAGGGCCCATGGTTTCCATCCTTGAACTAAAAGATACCAAAAATTCACATCAAACCTTATACTTTTCAAATTGCGGGGAAATGGGTTGGCGCTTTTGGAGTAACTTGTTAATTGTTCCACAATTGTCCCCACGCTGACATGTACCCCTTCAGGGAAACTGTGGTTTGGATTGCGGGACCGCCTTGTAGAATTATCTGTCGCACATATTTGATCTTCGCAATACTGCCTGTCCATCGATCTTGATAGATCATGATCAAATTTAATGCGGGCCTGATCTAGCTAAATTCTTCGCCAAGTTTAACTGCCTTGTGTCACATTCTAACTTCATTTCTATATTACAAAGGTTCTTAACTCACTAACACGTGGCACACATCCCATGTGTCCACACCATCTTTAGTGACGTTAGCAGGCCACGTCACTTCGAGACTTCAGGCTTCATAAGATTTCACCTTTGTGTATCCTATTTCTCCTGAACATTGAACTCCCGAACTTTCTTACCTTCCTCTCTTGGCTTAACCCTGTGGTTCTGATCCGTCCTTGGTCAAATCCAATGGTAAACACTCCCCCCCTAAATCTACAGTGTAGATCCTCTTCGGGACGTCGAAACTTTGGCTTCGACCCTTTTTTCTCTATTACACATAAACTTCGCTAAAGTCATGAAGTCTGAAGTACTTAGGGGTTAATATTCATGCACCTTTCTCCAGATCTGATGGTTGTGGAGGATCCTCCTTCTTCCGAACAGATCCCACGACCCAACTTCAAACCTTGCAGTTCCAAACGCATGGTTACTACAATCTCTTTTATCTGCCACCATTCCATAAACCATTATACCTCCTGAGCTTCATAACATGACCAAGGTATTCTCTTGGCACTCTAGAATGCTTTGAAATTCAATTTTTTCCCTTTCGACAACAATTCCCTCTGAAATCTTGTCTCGCTAACCACTAACATGGCCCATCAAAGCTTAGTGTTGAAACCTTGGCTCTGATACCAATTTGTAACGTCCCTCGGCCAGTGAACCCAACCGTGTAACACTACTGAAGCAACCTTTTCTTTTCCTTTACTGCTCTGATACCATTTCTGTGACATTCCCGGCCTTAAACAACATGCTAGGCCATGCCACTGAGTATCTTTGTGAAAATAATCACATATAAAACTTAACCAGAAGATAGAGATAACATCTGGTATTCACACATATAAATATATATCTATCTAATGAAATTAAACAGATGTCAATACTCTACTCATAGACATGTTCATGCAGAAGCAACATTAACACCTACATGCAACATATATATACAGACATTACTCATTAATTATAATGCAAATACAAATACAGATCATGCAATGAACAAAGAATTGGTACTTATCTTTTAATAGGTGACCACCAACTGCATGTAAACCTTCCATGAACCTCCCAGCCTTAGACCATGCTGCTCATCTTTCTCAACAGTGGGTCACCCCCGAGCTGGGACTAAACTCCATCGGGAAAGGGAATTCTAGGCTTGGAAAGGACAACATGGAAGTTGCACAGAACAACAGGAAGGATCTTTTATCCCAAGAGCCACTTATGCCCACAACCCACAGACCCTCATTCCCCACACGCATGGTCCACCCCAGGAGGGTACACCTTCAATAATATAAGTCCATCGGCTACTACACCTCCCTCACCTTGGGCTTCAACAACAGGTTGGACTAGAAGTCTCAGAGTATTATAGCTGCTACGAGACTCCATCTAGGAGAACTCACTTCCCATCAAACTCTCTCACCTGGGAGAGTTTCTCACAGGCCTGACAACCTGCTTCTTCAATTCATCTCTTATGTTAAACGGACACTGGTGATGTCAACAAAAGAATTCGGGTAACACACAGGTGAAGTCAACCACAAAAAATGGGTATGGACACAGAATATGACAACAAACCAAGATTAGCCAAAACTACATTGGCAGCAACTGCCAAGAGCTACGACACAACACGACTCAAAAAAAATACAAGTTCGTCGAGCTTCACAGGAAATATGGAAGAAAACTCCAGTGTCTGCAAGTTACATTGGCATGTGCATCAGTGGGGAGTATGGATCTCTTCCAGGGTGGTTAACCTCACGAGAGTGTTGATGCAATGGTGAAGTATCGTGACAGTCATGAGAATCGTGAGACTGGTGAGTGAGCACCCCCCCAACGAGCTAACTTTCCAACTTAAAACTTCATGCACCCAGGTTGACACATGTCTCCCTGAAGCTGCATGAGCTCCACTTAACGCTCATCCCCCTTTCCCCCATGAACTTAGGACAACATGGTTATATCAAACCTTAGCTTCTAGGAAATAATAATAGAATATTATTCCTTTAGAGGTAATCCCTCTAGCTTAGTCCTTATTCCTAGACACTTAGCCCCTTCCCCACCTAGTGGAGCTTAGTCCCCCATAACTCTTTCTTCATGGAGGGTCTACATGCATCAGTGTAATTTGATTAATGATATGCATCTATTTACATATACAAAATCAGGCTCATTGGCCTTAGCATCAGGCTCACCATCCTAATAAACACATAAGTCTCTCAGATTATAACCACTCGGCTCACCAGTCTATAAGCATAATTACAATTCATGGGGGGCTCGGCCTTGGGGTGTTACAACAAGGATGGTGTATGTGTGGATCCTAAGGAAATTGAAGTTATGAAGGATTGGATTTTCCCTAAAAATCTTAAAAGATTGCGTGGTTTCATGGGTTTAACGATCTATTATCACAATTTTGTTCAAAGTTATGGTAAAATTGCAGCTCCTCTCACTACTCTCCTTAAAAATAATGTTTTTAGTTGGACTTCTGCAACTGATCAATACTTCCATGCCTTGAAAGATGCTTTATGCATGACTCTTGTCCTGGCATTGCCAGACTTCAACAAGACTTTTTTCCTGGAATGTGATGCTTTAGGGAAGTCCTCATGCAAGATGACAGACCTTTTTCTTTCACTAGAAAATAAATTTCAAAGAGACAATTGGGAAAATCAACCTATGAAAAACAATTTTTGGCTATTATGCATGCAATGGATCTTTGACATCCTTATCTATTGGGGCAATGGTTCCAAAATAAAACGGACCATCATAGTCTCAAGTATTTTCTGGAACAAGGAATTTCATCCCTGGAGCAACACAAATGGGTGACCAAGATGTTTGGATATGATTATGAGATCAATTACAAGAAGGACAAATAAAATGTGGTTGTTGATGCTGTTTCAAGGAAATATGAAGAATAAGGGTCCCTCCTTTCCCTCTATTTCATTGTAGTATATTGGATTCAAGCCGCTTTCTAGAAATGGTTGCAAGACCCCAAACTTTCTTGCATGATCCAACAATTGCAACATGATCCTCAAGCCTCTCCGAGATACTCTTGATACAATGAATATTTTCTCTATAAAGGTCGCCTATATTTAAGCAAACAATTGAACCTTAAATACGCTATGCTCTTTGAACTTCATTCTTCACCCACAACTGGGCATTCAAGCTTTCACAAAACCTATGAGCATGTCGAAAGTTCTTTTTTCTTGGAATGCATGAAATAGGACACCCACACCTTTGTGGCAGAAATGTGATACATGTCAACGTAATAAGGGAGAAACTGTCAAACCTCCAATCACACTCCAACCGCTCCCAATTCCACCTGCTATTTGGACATATATTTATATGGAATTCATTGTCGGATTACCCAAATTGGGAAATAATTTAGCCATCATAGTTGTAGTAGACTATCTTTCCAAATATGCTCATTTATGTGCTCTTCAACACTTGTTCACCAAATCTATAGTGGCTCATTTTTTTATGGATACTATCTTCAAACTCCATGACATGCCTCACTCTATTGTTTTTGACCATGATCCAACTTTCACTAGAATTTTTTGGCAAGAATTGTTCAGGCTCCAAGGAACCCAATTGCATCTCAACACCACCTATCATCCCCAAACTGATGGACAAAATGAAGTTGTCAAAAAGTGTTTGGAAACATATTTGTGGTGTTTTGCGTCTGACCGGAAAACTCAGTGGGATCAATGGTTACTCCTAGTTGAATGGTGGTACAACACATCTTACCATACTGCCACTCACATGACTCCCTTTGAAGCAGTCTACAATCAAAAGTCACCATTTGTTCTCTCCTACCTGCTAGGTGTATCCAAGGTTCAAGAGGTTGACAACACACTTATAGTTCGTGCTGCCATTCTCCATACCCTTAAAGAAAATTTGGTCATGGATTAGAATCACATGAACCAAAAAGTAGATCAGGGTCATTCAAAACATAATTTTTTTGAAGGGCACCAGGTGTTTCTTCATTTGTAACCTTATAAGAAAACTCCACTCAAATTTGAACACTACCAAAAACTCGCTCCCAAGTTTTATGGTCCTTATACAATTCTTAAGCGAGTGGGGCCTGTGGCCTACCAATTAGCTCTTCCTATTCACTCTAAAATCCATCATGTTGTTTATGTCTCTTGCTTAAAGAAAGTGATTGGGACTAAATGCCAGACTCAAACTAATATCCCCAAGTTGGATGAAGAAGTGTCCATTTGGTTGAATCCACAAGCGGTCTTGGACCAACGTGAGCATCGTATCTGTCAGTGCACCATCAAGGAATTTTTAGTTCAGTGGAAGGATAGACCACCAAAAGATGCCACCTAGGAGTCGACTACCATTCTGCAACAATTTCCCCAGATCAAGCCTTGAGGACAAGGTTGTTTTTTAAGGAGGGGGGCATGTTAGGGACCTAACCTCCCCAACCCATCATAGAGGTAGAATGATATGTTTCCTATGTAATCAAGGCCGACATTACTAAATAAGGATTGTATAATAATGTGAACAAGCGTAATGTAAGAATACTTATTAGAAATTTCTGCTTCTAGAAGATCTTCCTCTAGAATGTTCTTAGAAGATAGAATCAGTATAAACAGCAATAGAAAGCATGGGAAAGTTTTTTCTTGAGAATTATTTGTATTTGAGCTCTTCTTTGCTGGAGGTCTCCCCCTCGAAGAGAAAAGTGAACTTGGATTTCTATCAATAAAGGTATCATTTATGGTGTTATTGTTCTCTATATTTCGTTGTTTCTGCTGGTATTCTTCATAGTTATTATGTTTTTCTTTGCATAATACAAATGGTACCTTACATAGGTTGCATATTTTGTCATATTATTATTATAGGCTAGTTGGACATGTATATTGTCAAGGTTCAATGCTAGTTGGCTACACATTTATGGATGTTTATGGGCTTGTTAGGTAATACTTTATATAGGATGTGTAGGAGGGATAACAAAGTTTGTTGTTATTGTCCTTGTGGTCTACAAGATTGTGGAGGATTAGACCATTGGCCTTGAGACCACTGTGAAGGTTGAAAAGGAAAAGGATGAGTTTGAGGAGGATACTACCATTGTTGTGGCATTTGATTTTACATTTTCCATTTTGACTAGTTAGGGGGGTACCAAGTTGGAGGAGTATACATTTGATTATTATATGTAGAATTGAAATATTGAGGATATGAGTAAGGCATTGTTGAGTAAGGCTAGAATTGTCTTGGTGACTCTTGCTTTCTTTGATTGATGAAGTACAATTGATATATATTCTCTTCTAATCCTTGGTAAATATACTTTAAACCAAGGATGGGAATTTGCTTGTTTGATAGTTCTCCTCATAGATTTCACAAATTTCTATTGTTTTTAATGGACAGTCATTCTTGGCATGATTTCTTGTGCATTTAGGGAAAGAAATACTTATACCCCTTTCAACCTCTATTTCCAATTGCATAGCCGATGAATGCATTCTATCAATTTTATTGTCCTTCAATAAAGTCTTAATTTTAAACTTTGTGAGTCTTGTTGTTGCTTCCCTTGATGACTGTGAAACAACATTCTACAACCTCTATTCTTTTTTCTTGTATCCCTATCTAGTAATTGTTTAAGACTTGATTATGTTGGCATATGATAGTTGAAAAATATCATCATTTGCAAAGAGGTTCAAGGTTTCAATAAAATCCTCTTTCACGCCTCTAAGGAGTACCAATAAATTAAGAGATTCTTCATCTAATGTGAAACTATGAGCTCTCTTGTAGTTGAGCTAGACTCTTTCTTCATAATCCTCTAAGGATTCACTTTCTCATTGTACCATTCAAAATATCTCATCATTGGTGTCTTGGGCCTTGAATAATCTATATATTTATTAATGAAGGTCTGCTTCATTTGATCCCATTTGATGATACTATTTCTTTCCAAGCTCATGAACCACCTTAAAGCTAATTTCCTTAGATCTAAATGGAAATAAGGAAGAATAGAAAGAAATTGATCTAATTCTATAAAAGGCTAAATAAATTCATAACAAAAATTATAACGACAAAAATGAAATGAAAAGAGGGTTCCTTTGACCTCCCCTTGATTAGGCCCCACCCAAGGAAGCTCTTGGAACCCTGGAAATCTCTTAGAGAAATAGAACTTTATTCAACCTTCTTCTTTTTATTAAAAAATGTCATATAACAAAAGAAGGCACATGTATACCTCTTCAACACAATTTGAACCAATCTCTAACAACATGAAATGGAAAATGGAATAATAACTTGCCTTTTTCTTTTAACTCTTCATTTAATTCTCTCTCTATATATTGAAATGATACAAAATACCCTAACTAATCCAATCAATCAATTCCTTAATTAATGGATGTTGTCTACTTTATTTCCTCTTTCAAGAATAATTGAGTTGACATGGTTATTCTCCCTCCCTACTAATTCAAATTCCAAGATACACTTGAGATTTGGAGGAGGTCAAACTACTTGAGGAGTTTATTGTTGTCTCCTAGTGTTGGAAACTTGATGGTTATTCTTCACTTATGAGGGGGACAAAATCAATGGAATTTCTCACCCCCTCAATTGATTGAGATGTGATGGATAAGAGGGTCAATACTGTAAGGGTTGAATCCACCTTTTCGATGGATTGCCATGAGATTACTTGAAAAGTTGTTAATTTTTGCTGCATTGGTCCTTATGCTAATCAAATCACAATAGTCCATGTAATGCAAACCACAAAATCAATCTAAAAAACACTTAAGATACTAAACATACATTACATTTATTTGAAATTAAGCAAATTATACTCATTTAAATATGCATAAGTCAAAATCATCTAGTTTGGTCAATTAATTAAAAAAATAAAAATGTCTAAGAAGAGCTTAGACTCATGAGGCAAATGTGTTAAAGTTATGACAAGAGGATGAACAATAATGAACAATAAATTGATAATCTAAGGCCCATCACCACCATAAAATTTTCTTTTATATTTTAAAGCAAGTGTCTTCTCTTCAAGTCCATGTAGGCTACTAAATTGATATATTATTGAGCTACTTTCTACACTATAAATAATCAAAATGTTAAAAAAATAAAATTCCATATATATAGAGAGATTGTAATTTTTATTTCAAAAAAAAATGGAAAAAAGTCCTCTTAACATTTCTAACAATTGTCTACTTATACTCCCTAATTATCCTTTCAAGAACATGATCACATCATCTAAATCTAAAACCCTCCCTAAAAATGTAAACATTAGTATTACATCACCAAATAGAGTTTGCACCATATAGACACTTTAAAGCACAAATACATATTACAACAAAGTATGAATAAATTATCTGAAGATAAACTACAGAAAAAACATAACTTGAATACCATCATAAAGTGATAGATGGATCACAAATCCATAAGTGCTTCATCCATCTCGAGCGCACCTTTAACAAGATGTTGACCCTCTTTAGATAGTTTATCCACTTCCAGATTCAACTCCCTAAAAACATGAGAGTATAAGATGTAGTCAAAAGAGGCACCAACATCCTTTAGTAAATCCTCCATAGGTTTGAGCTGTATATTATGAAGACTAAAGACACCATTAATCCAATTGACGACTCAAGAAGAATTGCAAAAAATTTGTAAATATTGAGCATTTCTATCCAAAGCATACTTTAGAAGGAACTTGAAAGCAAGAAACTCAACAAGATTGTTTGAGCCTCAATCCAAGCCAAATTTAAATTTAATGTAGTGGGATTATGAAATAAGAAACACCCCCACAACACTACAAAAACTAGGTTCCCCTTGCATTGCACCATCAAAAAGCCCCAAGGATGAGTGTTGTCTATACACTCTTCACCCACTTAATGGGGAATTGTGTAAGAACTAACCAACTTATTGTTGGAAATCATTACCCAACATAAGACATAACTTGAAAGATTAGAATAGAATCAATATCCATCCAATATGTAAACTTGATGGATGAAATTTGGATTCATCTCTCCTTTTTTGTCATCAAGAACTAATCCCCCTAATGAGGAATAATAACTTTTTAACAAAATGAATTTACACGAAATCACAATTTTTTGTTATTTAAATTGCATATATAAATACAGAAATAAATTAAGCCAAAAATAAATAAAATATATAACATTTACACCACGACATTCTGTTTTACCAAAACTGTCTCTCTTCTTTGGCCGAGTCTATTGAGAGGATTCCTTGCCATGGTGTGAACAAACGTTTTATGATTTGAAAGGAAAATTAGCCACGTCATCCAATCTATCTAACTTCAAAATGTTACCTTCCATGTGTTGTAAAATAAATTGGCCACATCATCAAATCTGATTGAGAGACAATGTCCATATGACTGCCGCCGTGATTCACATAACGGCAGTGGTGACCTGAACAAACGTCGACCTCTAGACGTGTCCAATGCGATCAAAATTGATCCTCGTCGGTAGCGTATACAAGACGCCAGGGACTCAACTTTGCTGGAGGCACGGGCACCTGCCAGTCACCACTACACTGGCGGAAGACATGGACAGGAAGGATGCGGGAAGCTCGGGTCAATTATGGGATCCACAAACGCAGGCTATCAAGGAGCACTGCTACTTCGGAACTGACAGGAGAGTAGCGAAGCATGGGACAAAATGCTTATAAAATGCAAAATCGAAATATAATTTAAGCTTGAAAGGGATAACGGAACCGAACGCTTGATCATATCATGGTGGAGAGGTTACTTAGAATGAGGTAAATGTGTGAACTAATCCTGTACATTGATTGGACATAGGTATGCTTCAAGGATACGGAATTTTCTACGGAGCTTCAAAGCGATCATTTAAACGAAAAACCAATTCGATCGATCCAGGATGCTTTCTTGTCTAGTTCCATGGATTTTGCACGGTAAATATCTCTTCTGCGGTTTTTCGTTTTGGTTTGTTGAGAGATTTTGGACAAAAGATTAATCAGAAAAGTCCAATGTTTGAGTTCTCGTATCTAAACTATTTCAGTGTTCTTCGTTTGCCGTGAATTGAAAACCTTTGGCTGAAAGAAGAAAAGGAATTGAAGGCCGACGCTGTAAATATTGCAGTGCTCTTCTTGAAATCCAAAGGCTAAAAGAAGAAAAGATTTGAAAGATGACGCTGTAAATATTGTAGTCATATTTTGTGTATATATATCTGTAATCACGATGGACGAGATCTTGGAAGGAGAGAGAACACATCCAAAGAATTACAAGATAGTTTCTGCAAGCTATCAGTGAGTTACATTTCAAGCTAGACTGTATAGTTAGGTTGTTACATAGCAGAATTAAAATCAAACTGTCGCTGTTTCAGTTAAAATCGGTAAACTTCAGTATAAAATGCACAATTTCAGGCCAAATTGTCGCGACTACAGTTGAATTGCATGTAGTTTCAGGTTAACTTCTTGTCATTCTAGCCTCTAGGTAACATTGTTGCAGCTTTCGGTCAAATATCATTATTCAGACCATATTGAGCCATTACAGAGTAACTTACAGAATTTTATGTTAAATAGTTGCAATTCGGTGTAAATCGAAGAAATTTTAGGTTAAATTAGTATAACGGTTGGATTTCGGGGTAAAATTGTACAAATAGCAGAAGTCCAAGATAGCTTTGGTAATATTTATAATTTAGAGTAAATTGTATAGTTGGAGGTTAAAAAGCAGAATCCAGGATATTTGTGAATTTAGAAAATTTGTAGGTTTTCAGGGTAAATTGTTATATATTGGACTTAAATTCTATCCATTCAGGGTTTAGATTGTGGTTTTTAGAGGAGAAATAGATGGCTTTACCAGCTAATAATTGGTTGCTTAGGAAAAGACGGGCTTCAAGAGGTCTGGTATTACCTGCAGTGGACATTTCTGCTGTATCTTTGTTACAAGCTCTACTTCCTCTTGCCGAAAAAATATCATGTTGTCAGAAGCCTAGAAGATGCCAAAGGAGAAATGCAATCTGCATTACGCTAAAAATTAAGGTTTTGTCTATGCTTTTTGAAGAAGTCAGAGATGCTGGGGTTCCATTGCCCCCCTCTACATTGTTATGCTTCAAAGAACTATATTTTATTTTGCAGAAGACAAAATATTTGCTGGAGGACTGTAGCGGCGATGGAAGTTGTGTTTTGTTGGTCATCCAAACCGAAGAAATATCAAATAAATTTTATGCTCTAACGCATGACATGGCTACTGCATTGGATGTACTTTCCTTGAGAATGTTGGATGTCTCAGCCGAGCTTAAGGAGCAAATTGAGTTGGTTCACAGTCAGGCCAGAAGAGCTAAGGTTTACATTGATACTTCTGAAGAACAGCTCCGCAGAGATGTGCTTGCTGTTCTTGATGACTTCGAGAAGGCGGTGACCCCAAAGGAATCTATTCTCAGAAAGATTTTTGACGATTTGCATCTGAAAAATGCAAGGGAATGTCTAAGAGAGATAGAGTTGTTGGAGGAAGAGATGAGAAACCAAAATAAGCTAGGTGCAGATCAAAATGTTTCAATTATTAATAG
>JASDQU010750754.1:11663-26679 GCA_032191745.1 Picea mariana
TGGAGACATGATCTTCTAGTTATCCCTAGATATTGGGGATAACACATCCTAACACAACAAGTAGTTTTGCAGCCTCTTGAAAATACTAATCACTATTGAAAGCCTATGATCATATCATTTCATTTGGATGGGCTTCGGTGCTAGCATTGGCTCAGAACTGCATCTCGCATCTGATTTTCTGAATACTGCCAGCTCATCTTTACAGCCTTGTGCTTTAGGAAGTAAGGATTTGAAAGAGAATTGATTTATTGTCCATCAGATTTCTTTCTCCAGCCTTGCAATATCTCAAGGTTTTTCAAAAATATGTGCTCATACTCCAAATATCTCCAAGTTATGAAAATCATTCTACAACGTGACGTGCTCATCTAACCATAGTTCTAATTGTGCACTTGTACCTAAATGGACAAACCATTCAAGACATAAGATTGATTTCAGCCCAAAAAATTTAGAAATGAAAGTGTTTAAGAAGATCATGTGTGGAAGATTGAGGATAGAATCCAAAAAAATATCTGTGAATAAATTTTCCGGGTGACATGTCTCATGATCATGTCAGAATTTATAAATCCATTTGTCCTTCTCGATTCGTGTCCTTCTCTTTAAGAGAGCACAAAATTCCACCATTGAGATCTGCATACAGTTGAAAAATAAATAACATCAATAAAAATAGTGACTATTGATGTGGAGTGGTTTATTAGCCATTTTCAAACATAAATGTTTAACCAGTTAGCACAACTAACTAAAAGAAATGTCGACTAAGATAATTTCCTCCCCGAAAACATGTTTGTAGAGATCTCATAAGACAAAACAAAATTGAAGCATGTATCCAGGCTAGCATGGAACACTAAACCAAAATATGAATCTTTAAATAAATGAGGAATCATACTTGTTGGGACACAGCAAGTCGAAACCTGAATCTTGTCATTTTTTTGTTGCCAAAATCTTGCTAGAAAGGTGGAGTCAACTTAGCTTGGATACTCGTCTATTGAGTGGAAGTTCCCTTTCAAGAAGCAAATGACTATGGTTGTGATGACCACCAGTTCTTCCCTGAAGTAGTCCATCTGAGAACCATTTGTTGATCAGTGTCTTAGAGATTAGAGTTCATTTTTCTTGAGTCATAATTTTCTTTCCCGAACAAGAAAATGTGCAGTCTATTGTATGATTCATGCTTCGTGTACTTGGATAAGTTTTGAAAGATTATTCTCGATGAGCCTTCCCAAAATATTGCAGACTAATTTCTTGAAGAGCTCCGTTGGGAGTTTCATGACTTGGCTCAGATGTATCTACCATTCAACAGTTGAAAATTCCAATTATAAAGACAACAGAAACATCATGATGTAAAACACTCAGTGATAGCAAGATGAAGGCAAGTAGACCGATGAACTTTATGAGCAAACTATAATAAGACCATACTAAGAAAAAATCAATGAAAACTATTATGTCAGTCCAAGTCAAGATATTCCATCAAATTATTTGAAGAGTAAAGCAATAAAATGGATAATCAGATCAAGAAGATCAAATATGAGTCAAATGTAGCTTCAAAATATACCTTCAAACTTCAAAAAGCATGAAAACATTGTAATTCATTATGCCAAATTCATTAAAGGAAGTCTCTTGATCTAAAAAATACCATGAAGGTCTTCTGAGATCTAGCTTCCTTGAGATTGGTTCCTTACAATGACAATGTTTTGAGAAAATATTACCCATATACTAGACAATGTCTGATGATCAAAAGATGAATTTCATCGATTTGAACTCACGGGACCAAGGAGTAGATATATGTCGTGTCGCCCAAGATGACCACTCAAAGTATTTGACCTTAAAATTCAAACTTAAGAGCTTGAGGTGCAAAAAAAAGGTGTTTGCGTGTGTGTACTTTGCTACCCTCAATATTTCCAAGATACTCAAAATAGTCAAAGGCAAACTCAAACTCGATGTTCTATTACTTGAGGTACATGCTAGAGATGAAATACATTATTTCTTTTCCCAATAAATGAAAATAGCTTTTAAAGCTGGGAAAGGGATAAATGTACCAAGAGTGTCAAGCACACCCTCTTCATAGAGAAACAAACACTTCAATGTTTTTACCCAATAGATATCGTTATGAAAGAGTTAAGGTACAGGGATCATAATCTACTATAAGATTTTATATTTCTTTTGAACAAATCAATGATGCACCTTATATATTCTTGAAATTAGCTCATCATGATGTGTTTACATCTATACAAAGACATACATGTTGAAAAGGTTTGTAACCAGATTTTAGCTCACCAGTCATTTCTTCAAGAAACAAGAGAATGGATCCAAGATACCATCACATCAATCTATTGGTACAAAATATTTTGCGAGAAACATAGCCATCGAAATTTTGATTAATAGGGATTGCACAACCATTGTGGATTATGAACAACAACATTTCTCCAACACAATCATCGAAGGAACTTCAATCCATCCATTGGAAATATTTTCAATCAAGGATTCCTCCAACCAGGTTTCCATCTTCCTCATACTGCAAAGTATTACGCAATAGATGTTTTTTCAGAAGCTCGGGATCGTAAGTTGTCTAGTTGTGAATGTTAGGGTGAATGTCTCTAAAGCGAACGAATCTTCTAGTTGAAATTTTCAAAGAATTGTATACATGGTTTCCGCATGAAAATGAATAAAAACCAACGTTAAGCCAAGATTGGTTAAACAATAGAATGAAAGGTATCAAGAGAAAAGAAGAAATCTTTCATGCAAAAAGAAACTAAGACTAAAGCAAGCCATTGTGAGTTGCAAACTAAACTAATAACAGTTGGCGGATTTTATTCAAGAAACCAAGACAAGAAAAAATCTATGCTACACAAGCAGAAAAGGAAACAAGCATCTAAACTATGCAAGCAGAAAGGAAATAAAAAGACTATGCTACTCATATTCCTACTCTATCATACATTGGCTGAAAAGGTGTTAAGTGAAAGCATAGTGCCAGTCTACCTATAACACCCTCGACCATCAACCCACTTACTGGGCAATGCTACTACGTGGGACATTCTCATACTTAAAAATATAACATGCATATTATATCTAATTAATAGATTTAACCAAACAACACGGTGTAAGCACATGAATACTGCTAATATACATCATCAAGAACATTAACAATAATTCATATGCGCAACAGAATACATGATAACATTTAAACATCGCAGGCATGCAAAAAAACATATTATTAAGCACCAACTGATACTTATCTTTGAAACTATGGCAATCACACCAACTGCATGCAAACCTTCCACGAACCTCCCAGCCTTAGACCGCGCTGCTCATCACTCTCAGCAGTAGGTCACCCCCGAGCTAGGACTAAGCTCCATCGGGTAGGGAATCCTAGGCTAGGCAAGGTCAATGGGAAGACACACAGTTATAGAGGAAGGATTCTCACCCAAGAGCCACTTACGCCCACTGCTCACAGACCCTCATTCCCCACATGCATGTCCCACCCCAAGAGTATACACCTTCACTGTCACCCGGACAGTCCTTCAACTGCTAAACCTCCCTTGCCTTGGCTTCAGCAACAGACTGGATCGGAAGTCTTCGAGTTCTGTGGTATCTACGGGACCCCCTTCTAGGAGTTCTCACCTCCTACGCACAATCTCTCACCTGGAGAGAGTGTTACACATAGGAAAGACAATATGTTTCCTTCAACTCGATTTCCCACACAATCGGGCAACCACGAGGCTCAACACGAACCTACACTGGCTAGAAACCCACCCATAGTCAATATTGCGCAGCCACAACAGTCCACGGAAAAAACATAGACACGAGCTTCCCAAAACTAGTGACAGACAGATGCTACAGCATAACAAGGCTCAACAATTACAGGACATTCGGTTTCCCTAACCAATAATACAGGACAGAATCACGGCTCTAGTTTCAGGGATGCGTGACAACCAATCCACGCAGAGATCGAACACAAACTCGACGATTTTGACAGAGGGTGTATCGACACCTCAAGAAAACAATAGAGGCTTCAAGTTTCAGAGTTGCGTGAGGTATGCAGCGATCGGTCTCAGAGGTAACACCGTTCAGCCAACATATCGAGAAACTGGTAGAACAAACTAGACTCCCACCATTCAGACAGTTCACGACAGAATGGAGAAGGAACTCCAAACTCAGCTGACACTTTATATTTTAACTGCATGCACCCAGGTTGACACGTGTCTTCCTGGTGTTGCATGCGTTGCCCCTCCCAGGACTTAGAATAAACAAAACATACCTTTCACACCACTTTGGAATAATAATAAATTATTATTTCTAGGACTTAAGCCCTCTAGCTTAGCCCCTCTTCCAACTTTTCAGCCCCCTCTCCCTTACCCAGACTTTGTGGAAGCTTAGTCCCCCATCACTCATTCATCGTGGTCGGTCCACATGCAAAGATGTTTTTATATTAATAATGTGCATCATTACATATACAAAAATCAGGCTCTTGGCCTTCAACACTTAGGCTCTCTGGCCTAATAATCACATAATCCCACCATCTTATATAAACTCGGCTCACCAACCTATAAAATATAATTACAATTCATAATGCAATTGGGGCACATCCTTGAGGTATTACAATCCCCTCCCCTTATTTTTGCACTATCCTTAGTGCAACTTTCATACAGCATCAACAAGATTTCCAAAATGTTCAAAAAGATGTGGTTATTCTGCCCGCATAGCATCTTCATGCTCCCATGTCGCGTTCTCGGAACCATACCAGGTCCACTAGACCTTTACAAGCCCTATGGCTCGATTTCAGAGTTGTTTTATTTTTCGGTCCAATATGCGCATAGGATGCACTTGCAAGACACCTTCTTGTTCCACCTGAATCACATTCCAGTCAGTCACATGATTAGGATCAGGTATATATTTCTTAAGTAACGAAACATGAAACACATTATGTACAGTTATGGATGCAGGTAATGCAAGCATATATGCAACTGTCCCAATCCTTTCTAGGATTTCAAATGGCCCACAAGATCTGGCTGCCAACTTGGAACAGTTTCCCAGCCTTGGGGAACTTCTATTGGCTTTTACTTTCAGAAAAACATGATCTCCCACTTTAAACTCTCTGTGGGTTATGTTTTTATCAGCATAACTTTTTTGCCTGTCTTGGGCAGCTTTCAAATTCTGCTTAATTTTTAGCATCTGTTCTTCCATTTCCTTAAGCAACTCTGGCCCAACTACTGCTATGTCAGTTGGATTATCCCAGCTTACTAGGGTATTGCACTTTCTTCCATAAAGTGCATTTGGGCTCATCTTCAATGATGCTTGATACCCATTGTTGTAGGCGAATTCTACCAAGTGTAGGTAGTCTTCCCATTTCGATGGTTTGTCCATCACATACATCCTCAGCATGTCTTATATCACTCGATTCACCCACTCTGTCTGCCCATCCGACTCGGGATGATAGGCTGTACTGAAATTCAGATTCGTTATGAATCCCTTGAATAACCCTTTCCAGAAATTTGAGGTAAATTTTGGGTCTCTATCAAACACAATTGTCTTGGGAATTTCGTGCAACTGTACCACTTCCTTCATAAAAATATCAGCAACCTCCGCTGCCTTGTGAGTAGTCTTTAACGGAATGAAATGGGAAGCTTTCGTAAGCTTGTCCACCACCACCATGATTGAATCTTGTTGCTTGCCTATTATGGGCAATCATGTGATGAAGTCCATTTTCACTACCTCCCACTTCCACTCGGGAATGGGTAAAGGTTGCAGCAACCCTGCTGGGTGTCTATGCTCAGCTTTAACCTTTTGGCATTCCATACATCTAGTGATGTATTCAAAGATATCTTTCTTCATACCTGGCCAAAAGTAACGGCTCTTGACTGCTGCCACAGTCTTCTGATATCCAGGGTGCCCAACATAAGGCACATTATGCATTTCTCTCAGAATTGCAAGTTTCAAACCCTGGACATTAGGTACATAAACTTTGTTCTTGAACAAAAGTATTCCATCAGTCTCTAACTTATAATTTTCCACTTTCTGTGGCATTTCACCTTGTTGTAGCTTTGCTACCAACTCCATGTACTGCAAGCCGGCGCTTGCAGCTTCCAAAACTTTGCTCTTTATATCTGTCTGATACATGTTAATGGTTGTAGCATGCAATTCATGTACTCTCCTGCTGAGTGCATCAACCACTTTATTCTCCTTCCCTTTGATATGCTTGATATCAAAATTGTATTCACAGAGAAATTCCAACCACCTACTCTGCCTAGCGTTCAAGGTTGGTTGATCAAACAAATACTTCAGACCGTTATGGTTTGTTCTCAATTCAAACCTCCCTCCCATGAGGTAATGTCTCCATTTCCTCAGAGCGTGAACGATGGCCACCAGCTCCAAATCATGAGTCGCGTAGTTCCTTTTATGCTCTTTCAACTTTTTGGATTCATAACAAATTATGAATCCATTCTGACTGAGGACTCCTCTCAGTCCTTTGCATGCATCATTGAACACAACAAAATCTTCATTTGGGTCCACAATCCTCAGGATTGGAGCACTGGTTAACAATTTCTTCAATCACTGAAAACTTCTCTCACAATCATTTTTCCAATGAAACTTCTTCTCCTTCCTTTGCAAGGAAGTGATAGGGTGAGCTATCCTTGAGAACCCTGCTATAAATCTTCTGTTATAGCCTGCTAGACCCATAAAGGATCTGACTTTCGTCACGTTCCTTGGTGCTGACCATTCTTTGATGGCCTCAATCTTCTCAGGATCTACAACTATCCCATCCTTTGAAATAATATGGCCCAAGTAATGGATCTTCTCCTGGCAAAATGAGCACTTTCTCAACTTGGCATACAGCTGGTGCTCTCTTAGCACCTACAACACCATCCTAAGATGTTGTTCATGCTCTTCCTCCGACTTGGAATACACCAGAATGTCATCAAGGAAGACTATGACGAACTTGTCCAGATAGTCCCTAAATACACCACTCATCAAGCACATAAAAACAACAGGTGTGTTTGACAGCCCAAATGAAACCACTGTGAACTCATAATGACCATACCTTGTTCTAAAGGTAGTCGTGCTGACGTCTTCATCCTTTATCCTTACCTGGTGATATCTCGACCTGAGATCTATCTTCGAAAAGATATTCGCATCCTTCAACTGATCGAAGAGGTCATCAATCCTCGTTAGAGGATATTTGTTCTTTACAGTTACCTTGTTCAATTGTCTGAAATCGATACACAATCTCAGTGTTCCATCCTTCTTCTTCACGAACAGAACCAGGGCACCCCAAGGTGACACACTTGGGCGTATGTACTCCTTTTTCAGAAGCTCTTCAAGCTACAATTGCAGTTCTTTCATCTCTGGTGTACTCATTCTGTAAGGAGCTTTTGACACTGGAGTTGCTCCAGGCATCAAGTTTACAGAGAAGTCAATATCTCTTTTCGTAGGTAATCCTGGTACCTCCTGGAATACATCCTCAAACTCCTTTAGTACCGCATGATATCTGATACATGACACCTTATCCTTGGGATTTTTCTCCACATGGGCTGCAAATAATTAGCAACCTTTTCTGTAGCACTTCCTCAGCTGCATTGTTGAGATTTATCTGATAGCAACAACTATGGGACTTCCTTGGACTGTTTTATGATTCCCTTCCTCATTCAGGCAAGTGAATGCCTTGTTACGATAGTCCAGGATGGCATGGTGCTAGTCCAACCAGTCCATCCCAATTAAACAGTCATAAGAGCCTAAAGGTGGAATGTTTAATTCAGCCTTCGTGCTCAGTCCATTCATGCCCACAGGGCAAGACTTAACCAACTCAGTGACTTTCCTCTTGGTTCTTGTAGCCAGTTGCACTAACCAAGACTTTTCATGTTTGCTTCTCATTAAATGAAAACTTTCCACCACTCTAGGATCTATATAACTATGGCTAGCCCTTGAATCAATTAAAATAGTAAAGGCATGGTTGTTAATCATACCTTCTACTTCAATCATGTGCGATTGAAATTCAACTTGCTTGTTGTCCAGGGCTGCATAGATCCTTGGCATTCTACTGCCCATGTCCTCCATTGTTTTAGCCTGCTAAACATTGTGGACGGCTCTCGCTTTATCATTTCGGTGGAGGCAATCTCTATACCTATGTTTTCCTTTACAACCCCAACACTCCATAGGTGTCTGTCTTGGTGTTTGTCCACCCATTTTTCTGGGTTCTCTAAAAGATGGCGGTCCCTGAGGACAGTTTCTGAAAAAAGGATGACTTAGTTCCTTTCTGCCTCTACTCTTTCTTGAACTTATTCTTGTCTTCCCAAGCCTTCTGGAAGGTAAGATTTTCTTTTTTTTGTTCATATAAGCATTTTTCCCTCCTTATTGTCTCTTTCATGGTCTTGGGGTCATCATATTGGATCTTGTCCCCAATGGAAGGTGGCAATCCACTTAGATACCTATGAATCTTGACAGTCTCATCTTTGATGAATGGAACATACTTTAGCAATTCTATAAACCTACGTTCATACTCATCAATGGTCATGCTGCCTAGCTTGAGTTCAAAGAACTCTTTCATCTTTCTATCATAATATATCTTAGTCAAATACTTCTTCTCGAAATACCTCTTGAATTCCTTCCAAGTGATATATTTCTCTCTGATGTGTTGTACCTGCACAAGTTGATCCCACCACATAGATGTTTTTCCTTTCAATTGATACATCGCAATTTTTCCTTCTACATGAGAGGAATAATTCTGCAGTTGGAAATATTTCCTCATGCCAAGCAACCATGTTTCGGCATCTTCCTCCTTCTTATGTTCTCCATCGAACGTAGGAGGCTTAATCTTGTTCATCTCTCCCTTCAATTCATCCACCCTGAATCTCCTATGCTTTCTGGTAGGAGATGGACTTGAACTACTATGTGCCCTTCTCTTGGAGCGACTTTGGGAGTGATGATGGTGTCTACCATCACTCCTTGATCTTCTCCCCTTAGAAGTTTGATGACTCCCTGTTTTGCTCGAGTCACTCTCCTTATCCAACTTCTTTTCTATTCTCTCTAAACTCTTTAACAACTTTACAATAAATTCTCCTTGTTTTTCCTGAGCGTTCTACTATCTCCTCGGTGAGTTTGTGCATCTTTCTGCAACTTTTCAATGATCTTCCTCAGATTTCCTTCCTTATCTTTCTCTTTTTCGTGACCATTGGAGCTCGATCCTTCAACTCCCAAGTGAACGTCCATTCCTTCTCTTTCGTTTTCTGAACTAGAAGCATTATGTGTCTCTCCCATTTCTTTGCACTCTGTGGCAATTCTAATCGATTATGACACTCGTCAAACTTCTGCAATCACAACGTGCAAACAACCAGAATTTGTCAGACCATCTTTCCTTAACAAATTCCACACATTCGAAACCAATTCGATTTAAGAAAACGTTTCAATTTCATGAATATTCTGAGCTCTGCTCGGCTCTGTAACTTTCGGTTGACAACCCTTTCTTTCTTAGTCCCCAACCCATGCGATCACGAGCCATGACCAAATGCTAAACTATTCGGCGCTACTCGGGCTTTCGGCCTTCGAAGATTCAATCACACACAACTATCTCTCGGAGTTCCGATTACCGAACTCGCTAAGTCGGGTGGACCAATGGTCCACGTTTACCCATCCTCCAATGGCTGGAATCCACTGTGGTATTTCTGTCTTCAAAGTTTTTGGGGCTTCAGGACTTCGAACCTCGGGACTTCCCACACTTTTTTCTTCCCAATCTTTCGATATCCAAAATTCCAATCTACTTTACCCTTCGGGCCCACGCAGTACAACTTTCACCAACTAAAGCGGTGGCACGTGGAAAATCTAGGAAGATTTGCGTCACCTTCGGCGACGTCATCGGGTCCCACCCTGCTCGCTTTTTCGTTTCGGAGTTTCGGACATCAGGAGTTCGTGCATCCGCACATTTCGTTTCTCCTGATTGTCGAAATTATGAAATTACGATCTACCTTTTGCTTGATCCAACGATCAAGTTTTCATCCTTCGATCTACGATGTAGATCTTTCTCGGGATTTCGAAGTTTCAGGTATCGGGAGTTCGTGCATCAACACACCTCGTTACTCTCGATTGTTGAAATTCCAAAAGGTTTCCAAGATAACTCTCCTAAATTTCTTTCGATCTAACGATCGTAAGGTTTTCCTTTGCTTCCAAACAAATCCTACAACCCACATTACTCTATGGCCCCAATACCACTTCTATCATGGTTTTACTATATCGCTACTTCTCCTGAGCTTCGTATCACAGCCAAGTAATTTCTTGGCACTCCAGAACATTCTAAGGTCCAAAAATTGGTTCTTCCTCACACAATTTCCACCTGAAACCTCGGGACTAATGACCACTTATCCGGCCCATCCAGGCTCAGCGTTGTAACCATGCTCTGATACCATATTGTAACGCCCCCGGCCATCAACCCACTTTCCGGGCAACGCTACTACATGGGATATTCTCATACTTAAAAATATAACATGCATATTATATCTAATTAACATATTTAACCAAACAACACAGAGTAAGCACATGATTACTGCTAATATACATCATCAAGAACCATAACAATAATCCATATGTGCAACATAATACATGATAACATTTAAGCATCACACGCATGCAAAAAAACATATTATTAAGCACCAACTGATACTTATCTTTGAAACTGTTGCAATCCCACCAACTACGTGCAGACCTTCCACGAACCTCCCAGCCTTAGACCGCGTCGCTCATCACTCTCAGCAGTAGGTCACCCCCAAGATGGGACTAAGCTCCACCGGGCAGGGAATCCTAGGCTAAGCAAGGTCAATGGGAAGACACACAGTTATAGAGGAAGGATTCTCTCCCAGGAGCCACTTACGCCCACTGCTCACAGACCCTCATTCCCCACATGCTTGTCCCACCCCAGGAGTATACACCTTCACTGTCACCCGAACAGTCCTTCAGCTGCTAAACCTCCCTTGCCTTGGGCTTCAACAACAGACCGGACCGGAAGTCTCTGAGTTTTGTGGCAGCTACAGGACCCCCTTCTAGGAGTTCTCACCTCCTTCGCGCAATCTCTCACCTGGAGAGAGTGTTACACACAAGCCAGACAACCTGTTTCTACAACTCGATTTCCCACACAGTCGGGAAACCATGAGGATCAACACGAACCTACACTGGCTAGAAAGCCACACATAGTCAAGCACTACGCAGCCACAACAGTCCACGGAAAACACAGACACGAGCTTCCCAAAACTGGTGACAAACAGACGCTATAGCATAACAAGGCTCAACAATTACGGGACATTCGGTTTCCCTAACCAGCAATACAAGACAGACTCACGGCTCTGGTTTCGGGGATGCGCCACAAGCAATCCACACAAAGGTCAAACACAGACTCAACGGTTTTGACAGAGGGTGTATCGACTCCTCAAGAAAACAACATAGGCTTCAGGTTTCAGAGCTGCGTGAGGTATGCAACGATCAGTCCCAGAGGTAACACTGTTCAGCCAATAGATCGAGAAACTGGTAGAACGAACCAGACTCCCGCCGTTCAGACAGTTCATGACAGAATGGAGAAGGAACCCCAAACTCAGCTGATGCTTTAGCTTTTAACCGCATGCGCCCATGTTAACACTTGTCTTCTTGGTGCTGCATGCATTCCCTTTTGCACACCTGGAGTTGTAGGTGTTGCCCCTCCCGAGACTTAGGATAAACAAAGCATACATTTCACATCACTTTGGAATAATAATAAATTATTATTTCCAGGACTTAAGCCCTCTAGCTTAGCCCCTCTTCCAACCTTTTAGCTCCCTCTCCCTTACCCAGACTTTGTGGAAGCTTAGTCCCCCATCACTCATTCATCGTGGTCGGTCCACACACAGAGATGTTTTTATATTAATAATGTGCATCATTACATGTACAAAAATCAGGCTCTTGGCCTTCAACACTTAGGCTCTCTGGCCTAATAATCACATAAGCCCACCAGCTTATATAAACTTGGCTCACCAGCCTATAAAACATAATTACAATTCATAATTCAATTGGGGCACATCCTTGGGGTATTACAGTACCCAATCAAATAACTCCAAACCTGCAACCACATGTTCATCAACAGTCAATAGAAAAAATTGGAGTAGTGAGAGATCACAAATAGGAATAATTGAATCCAGTAAATCTCTACCCAACATGGGAAATTTTCCAATGTTATTACTCATGGGTAATGTATACACGTAGGATTCCTCCAACCAAGCTTCAATTCCGTCATAAAATTTACATTAACCACCATAAGACTATTGGAAGGAAATCGAAAATGAGTGATATACCTGATGAGACCCATAAATGAAATTTTCATGCAATGTACCTTATGGGAGAGTCTCAATATTGATGATATCATTCATTCCAGAGGTCAAAGGAAGATAATGAGAACCTGACATAACCATCGGCAAAAGCCAAAGTGCCTCATTATTTAGGAAAGTCTCCTTGGGCCCACATTTTACATAACCTGCATGCTGAGAGGAGAGACGATATCTGCTAGTTTGAGGGAAACGTTGAGCAAAAGATGACTCCAACCCTTCTCCTATAACATCATAAAAATCGTGTGAGGAGTTCTGGAGTATTGAGATAGAATCCAAGGACGCGTGATGCATCTGCCCCTGAAGATTGACATAAGATTATAGAACAGATTTAGGTGACAGTTTTCCATGGATCGGCTCAATGTTTCATGTGTCTTGCATGGTGATGGGTTGCGTATTTGATATGATTTCTTCATGGGGATCTCAAAACTCATTGTACTATGCATACGTTGTATTTTTTGTCACTAATATTTGTGAACAAAGGTCATAAATTTTAGATTGTATAGGATCATTGGAGGATACATTGATGCTCGTATTCAATTCCAGAACAACAAAATAGTCATCGAAAACTGGGTTATCGCAATCAAATTGTGATTCAAAATGTTCCAGAAATTCAAATTGTGAAGGAATTTCAATATTGTGCATCCTGGGTGGATTATCATTAAGAGTGAGTCTTTGATCAATCACAGTTGGGAAATCTTCTCGCTCTTGTTTATCATTCAATATCTTAGCATTGAAGTAGTACTGTAAAGACTACACTGCATGATAAATAGGTGGGTGTTCATGTGGGTGATTATCATCAAACAGATTCATATAAAGAGAATGAATATCTTCAAATTATGAAAATGATGGGATTTCCTCGATGAGGGAATTGTTACAGCCCAAAGTATATTCAGGATTCTCTAAAGGGGAGACACTAGATGGTTCACACTATGGGTCTAAGGGGTTTAAGATTTATGGTGAAGATTCCCCCAAAATTAAGACAAAGTGTTGATAAGAGATCATGTACCTTCCATCCTTCATCGCCAAATCATGATTTTCCGTGAAGGATATAGTCGTTACTTTTCCCAATGTTAAATTATTAATCAAATCTACAACAGCTTGGTGAATTGATTTTTTATTCAATATAGATTCAACATCATCTGCTGAGATAGTTTCCTCAAATGGTTCTATGAAATCAGATTGCAAAGTATCAAGTGTTTGAGGATAGGAATGAATGGTTTGTAGGTCTAAAAGTATGGTTATGGGATAAGAGGTGACTGAATATTCATCGTGCAAATCTTAATCTTGTGAATGAGAGATAATTTGATTATTCAGATCGTACCCTTCATAAATAGAGACGAGGTATGAAAACAAATCAAAGATTTCATGATCTGAGGGTTTGTCACTTTCAGGAAATCTACAATAAATCTGCATGACTCTTTGAAAGCAATCATCTACAGATTCGTTTATGAGCCTATGAATTTCTTCAAGTTCATTAATGAGTTTGTCATAAAGATAATCTACATGAGCAATGATAAAGACTTGCATGAATTGTTTACGGCTATGTATAGATTTCACTGGTAATGTCCTAAACTAGGATTTAAATTTCTCTTCAAATGTGAGGATAAACAATCAACAAATTTCATTGTCCTAAACAATCTTAAGATATTGTCGAGTGATGTTAAACTGATTGATATGCGTGAATGCAAAAACATGCCCTTCACCATCGAATTTTGTGTTTAACAAGAGATTAATTGTCTCGACTGAGATGCCCCTAATGGGTCTTGGAAGACTTAAAGGGTTATCCCATAGAAAGATATGGAGAGGAGCCATGGGATGGTTAAAACACATAAATGAAATGACTCCACATGGGTAGGTTTATCATCCGACCCTCCTTCTAGCGCTAATTATGTTGAAGCGGGAAAATGCTCTTTGTCAACAACAGGGGTTACCCCCGATAAGAAGTCCTAATTAGACCTCTCACTATTTGGAATAGAGAACCCACCAGGATTCTGGCCCTGTAGCCATTTATGGTTTGGGTTTTACCAGTTATGACATGATCTACAAATGATCATTTTTTAGCTAAGGAATGAAATGCAGTTAATCTAATATGCATGCATCCAGACGAAAATAAGGTAACCAACAAGCAAACATAGAACCAACCATGCTCATGTCAATGGCTAGGGAAATAGTTCACACAGATCAAAGACATAAATATGAATAAACAACTGTAAACATAGAATATTCTAGCATTTAAACAATTATTTACAGTCTTATGCCCACAAATTCAGACAAATATTCCCTGAAGAACCGAAATAAGAATGTAGCAAACATATATGAGAGTAGTCTACAATATGAAGTACATTCTTACACAAAATGAGTGTTGAGAAAAATACAAAGGAGTGGTCCATAATCAATCCAACAGGAGAATCAAAGCTCTCCAAAAAATAGCTTGGCCAAACAGGCTTCTCCTCATTAAAAGTTTTAGTAATAGTACATGAAAGCTCCAAGAGCCAAAAGCCCTTTTACTTGAGTACAATCCTTGTATTTATTGAAGTTCAACTTGACTCTTGGCCTTTCACCTTTCTACTATGACCTTGCATTTACAAACTTTTGTCCTTATCCCCTTCGTAATGATGAGAGAACAAGGACAACATAAATCTTTACGATTTAATGTATAATATGCAATTACATTTCGAATTTGTCTTTCA
>JASDQU010750755.1:9179-21802 GCA_032191745.1 Picea mariana
GAAGTACATACCATGTACACCAATGTGAGCATGAAGCACAACTCCAATATAGAGAAGAGAGATGAATTACACAATAAATACTTAAAGAATAGGAGAACCTCCTCCAAATAACCAAATACATTCATACATACAAATCACATGTCCTCAATAATGGATACATGATCTCTATCTATACCTATTCACACATTACACATGTGGCCCCTTTATTATTAGGTCAACCCGATTACATATACATTTACACATTACATGTTTATTTAACCCCATGTATGCCCCCCTTTGGGATCATATCATATATATTTAACCCCATATATGCCCCCTTGGTATCATACCATAATACTCTCCTTCAAAATCTTTGTCCTCAAAGCTTTAAAGGATTTATATGTGATAAAACCAAGTAATATGATTTCTTTTTTCCCCGCACTATTCTTTCCATTGATGATGATCCATCCATCCATACATCCATCCAAACTCAAGTCTTTTATGTCTTAATCCTTGATGACTAGTTGTTGCATAATTTTCTTTCCCTTGATTCCATGTATTGTTGTTGAAGCTTCTCTAATTTGTAGTAGGTGTTGGTCTCTGATAATATCCTGTTGAATAATGGTTTTGTGATGCCTTGTTACATGAATATTGACGAGTATTACATCTTCTTCCTTGATAATGATGATATTAATCTTCTTGTCTTCCTTGAAATATTTCATGGTAATGAGGATGTCAATATGGTTTCACATTTGATGGTTTTCCTTCACTTTGCATACCCATTTCATCGATCTTATTTTCAAATACAATGGCATCCTCTATACTATTTTCTTGGTCTTTGATCACTCTAGCCTTGGAGATAATACCATCATATTTGGCATGTACATACTCTAGATGGATTTCAAATTCTTCAAGTATTTTATGGTGACCATCTTGAATCCTTTCTTCTTTCTCCATTTGAAGCTACAATATGACCCCTTCTATCAAATTTTGAAACCCTTCTTCAATTCTGGATTTTATTTCTAATTTTATCTCATTAGTATTTAGGGATTCCTCAACTTTCTTACAAATTTCCTCTTCATGTTTTTTGACAGTATCCTCTTCAATTTTGGTGGTAATATCTTCATCTCTATTCTTTGATTCAAACTCCTGTAAATACATTTTGACCTTCTTAACATAATTAAGAAGTTATTTATTATTCTTACATAAACTTTTGAGTTCTTCATATGTCTTTTTGAATTGTTCCCTTAAATCATTCTTCTCCCACTTTGCTTTGCTACTCTTTTTTTTCTTTAATTTCTTAACCTCCTTAATGAGTGATTCATTAACGGATTGCATCTTGGAGAAATCGTCATTTTTATTTATAATATATTTTCTTTGCTATTCATTATCCTTCTTCAATTTGGAAATGTTTTCTTTTGATTCCTTTAAGTCCACTTGAATTGTATGCATATCCTCCATTTTTAAGTCCTTGATCCATTTTTTCAGAATAATTCTTCAAATACTTCCCATGTCATGTTTCATCTAGTATCTTTATCAATTCTCCATCACCACGCTTAAGCTTCACCATAAAATTGAATACTTGCCTGTAACGACCTCATTGTTACGACAACAAATCAACATACAATATGTATTTTTTTCTTTTATTGTTGCGTTAGGAAATTAAAACATCACAATAATAGCAACAACATTGACACATCATTCACATATATTAACGAAACAATATAAATGCATTAAAAATCAATTACGATACAATGCCAACACATCATCACTATGAACCACGACACACTTATCGATGTATTAACACATTAATTATCAGCAGCCCAACAACATTGCATTCTACAATTAATAGCGACGCATAAACAATACGAATCATAGATTCTCAACTCATCTCATAAGGAAAATCATCAGATAATATCAAGATAAATTGATATAACATAACACTACATAAGGATCAGAAGGACAATCATGATAATGACATAAGATACTACCTGCCCAACCTACCCTGCAAAGTTAGGACCTCCAGAACACATAAGCAATGCTCAAGCCCATGTTCCAATTGATTTTAACCATTTAAGGTCTCAAGGTTGGTGACTGTTATGAGGAAAAAGGAGGGGTCTACATCCCACTAACACAATCAATGCAAGAAACTAGCTAAATCAACATAGTCTACGATTATCGATCACATCAATCCATCAATCCTAAACATTAATTAATCCAGGCACAAGGGGAACCATTAACATAACACATAATAGACCATATTAAATCCAAGGCATAAGAATTTATACATTATTTTCTAGGTGCAAGGCCCAATCACAAATGCAGTCATCCGTCATAATAATTTTTCATTATCCGCTAGAAAACTAATATCTAAGACCATCATTTATTACATAAAATCCAATTACGCAAGAAGTCTAAAATACAAAACTATAATTTATGACATAAATTCATTTGTGCAAGAAGTCTAAGATCTAATCCCATCATACATTACATAAAATCCATAAGCGCAAAAGGTATAAGATCTAACCATCATACATTACATAAATTTCAGTTCATGCATGGAGTCTAAAACTTTGACTAGTGATACATCACACCAATGAACTGAGCACAAGCACTCTATTCAATTAATCCATCATTTTCACATCAATGAATCACGACGCAAGATACTTCGGTTATATTTCACAAGGCGCAAGAGAATACCATTAAGAATCAATCATACTTCAATAATATTAAAGACACATTAGTAACCAATTTCTAATTCAATCAAGCAACATCAATAATCAAGGCACAAGAAAACTAGTCCTTAGTCCATCAGGCAATAACAATTTAATGGCGCCCTTAATAAGGGTTAAATCCACACCCGTTACAATAAAAATTATTTCACGCAAAAATTCTAGGGTCCACAGATCATTTACTTAAGTTATATAATTATGCATGCAAGAAATCTAGCTTCTACTTAGTATCATCATCAATATGTATTGTGCCAAGAATTCTAAACCGTAAATTCAACATACATCATATTAAGCTTAGGTGCAATGGTATTATCCATTAAACTCAGTGTGAACAATCAATCTATTAATTATATCACTCATTGATACTGCAATTCCATGCGTAAGAGAAACTATCCATTAATCGTAGCACAACAACATTAATTAACATGCTAAGCATTATGGTACATGGTGAACAAATTATCAAAAACATATGGTTATGCATTTCTTTTTATAAAGTAAAAGACCAACATAAGACAAGTGATAAAGGTGGATTGTCTAATAACCACATAGCATTAAATTGGAAGAAGGTGAATACAATAACCCTAAGTCACAAGTACAAATTGAATGAAATATGACTACCCTTTAATAGTTGGGATTCAAATCCTATAGTTCCTAAAGGTTGAGTAAATATGAATACCTTCTATTATATGGGGATTTCAAGCATATTAAATATCAACCAGGTAACCACATATCTGATGGCATGTAATAATAACTCGGGGATAAACTATCTTAATATTAATTAATTTCAAAACTCAAAATGGAAACATCAATAAGGAAAAGCAAAAACCTTACCACTAGAATAACATAAGAAAGCAATAATTCCTTTCTCATAAAAATAACTCTTAATTAAAGGCATTGGAAGGGCACAGAGATATCTAACCTATAAATACAATGAATATTCAAGTAAGCAAATCCAGGTGGATCGTTGGCCATTAAAGGTGCGGGTAAAGCATTGAGACTTGCAGTGAAATTCGTTGCGTAAATTAATTTAAATCACTAAGCAGTAGAAGCAAATTTCACTATGCAAAGAAGACGAGAATCGTTGAGCAGTAGAAGTGAATTTCACTGTACAAAGAAGAGGAGGATCGTTGGGAAACTGAGGGAGGTTTACTGTGTAAAGAAGGTAACGTTCACTATGTGGGTGTGGTCGAAAATTCATATGGAACTCCTCCACACATAGAGTAAACTATCACCACCAAACGTTGAGTTATAGATGGTAAAGCGCAGGGATAAGGGGTCAATTCCATGTGGGTTTCCTCCCCATGAAAATCAATGCAAATGCAGTCAAAATGTGGAGGGAGATGGGGTCTGAATCTGGTGGGTTCCTCCCCACAAAATGCAACGCAAATGATGCAGATCCCCCTTCTCTCCTGACGGGCTGCGCGACCTCTTGGTGAAGGATCTTCGATTTTCGAGCCAAATCGTCTCTCTAAAACTTTAATGGTCTCACTTGCGATTTAACAAAAGACCTTTCAGTCTTTTGGTACTTGTTCTATGGCACCCACAACCTCTTCCTTCATGCTGCTGAACTCTCAAGTTTCAAACACTAGATCCTCTCCTGTATGTGACCTCAGTCGATGTCCTCACATCATCACGCAATTGTGGGGCGACCTAGAGTGGTTTGAGACCACACCTCTTTTATCCCCGCAATTCACTAGCAGTTGCCACATATCCCTCTGGAAATACCATGGTTTCAATTGCAGCTCGCTCCAATATTTTTAAAGTTTGAGCACTTTTTGTCCCCACAATTAAGCACAACCGTCGATCTTGTGATCTTGGGTGATGCCTCTTGACCGAAGACTGAGATCTACCTCCCTTCCTTCATTCACTTTCTCCTGTGATTCTTTCACCCAGAGTCTGTGATCTATCGACATGTGTCTCCCTCAGATCAAGGGCTACGATTAACTTCGACTCTTCAGGCTTCAGGAATTTTAAAATCTTGTGTCTGCTTCTTCCCGAAATGGCTATCTTCCGAAGTGGAATATCTGCTGACACCTATCCTCAGCAAACAGACGGCTTAGATGAACTATGGCTCTCCGACCTTTGGGAGTTCCTATTCAACACACTCCTTTTTCTCCCGTAGTGACTTTTCTCCGAAATGACAAATCTTCTGCCACGCATCCTCCTCAAATCAATAAATTTGGTCCACTTCGGGACTTCGGCCTTCGGAAGTCTCAACTTCGCGCTCACTTTCTCTCGGAGCGCTTTCACCTGAAATACATGATCTGTTGACATGTGTCTTTTTGGATCTGACAGTCACGATACACTTCAGATGTTTGGGATTTAGTAGTTTCATACTCCTGCACACTCGTTCCTCCCAGAGTGATTTCACCCGAAGTTGATGGATTTTTGCCATGTGTCCCTCTGGATCTGACTGTCTAGATATTATCTTCTCCCGTTGACTTCCTTTCGGAGTGTTAGTATTTTGAACTTCCTAATCTCTCACCACATGTCCTTCGCAACAGATGGTTGCGATCTACTTCGACCTTCGGGACTTTAGGAGTTTGTCACAGTCCACACTTGAAATCCTCCAAAGTGACTTTCCCCGAAGTCTCAGATCTAATGACACGTACCCCCCTAGCGACCAAAAACCAAGATCTACTTTGGCCCTTCGGCACTTTCACTTTCTGCATGTCCGAGAACTCCCAAAGTACTTATGCTATGGAGTCTCATATCTTCCACCACCTGTCACTCTGGACAATGGACGGTCTTGACTAGCTTCGGGACTTCGAGACTTCAGAAATTCCACTCTCCTGTACACTCTCAAAGGACTTAAGGCTCGTGCACTTTACCTAGATCCAATGGATGTCGATCTCTCATGCTCAGATCCAATGGCTGGGATATGTTCTCCTCCTTGTGCATTCCTCCTTAGTCTTGGACCCTGATCTGATGGTCCATATCTCTTCTTGCAGCCGATCTGATAGTTGTTTTCACTCCTCCTCCTGATCTTCTTTGCTCTCCCAGACTTGGGAAAATGTGTAAGTGTTCACAGGTTGTATCCTTTGAACCTTCTCATGCGGAACCAATTTCTAGGTTCTCGACTTCACTTTTCCTCCTGAGCTTTGACAATGAAAATTGACCTCGACTCTGGCGCACACTTGTTCTCTGCGTGAAAACTTGCACTACTCCTCCTGAGCTTTTGAACTTGAAGTAAATTCACTTATGAGTGCACTCATTGCGCTTTCTCTCTTGAGATTTTTCTTACTCAAGTTCTAAGGTTTCAGTCCCTTTACTCCTCAAAGGGATTCTTGTACCTTCTTGACAATTTTTTCTCAATGCACACCTTGCTGAGCATTTTCTACAGAGTGTTCAGAAACTCTGTGAGTATCTTCCTCTGACACTTTTCTCTTTGAACTCGACACGGAGTTCTCCTTGTGCACACTTGCACCTGGAAGAGCTCTACAGAGTTCTCGGTGACTCTGTCTCTCTGTTCTTCCTCTGCACAATTTCTCCTCTAAGGTATTCAACAACCTTGAGGTTTCCCTTGAGTTGACATCGCTCTGGTGTGCCCTTTAGGCATGTTCTTTTCTGACTCCACAGAGTTCAGATGAGCACTCTTTACGTTGGCTACAGAACCTCCAATGTTCTGTTGTGCACTCTTTACATAGCCTAAAGAATTCAGAACAATATAACAACCTCAATGAAGATAGAGAAGCATGTCTTCCTATTACAGATGAAAACCTATCACATATATATACAACATACATAAACACACACAAATAACATTCATCATATACACATAAATGCATAGAAAGTTCATATGCAGGAAAACTGCTTTCTTCCTATTAATATGAATGTCTGATTACAATATGTGCAGGCTAGACTGTAACAGAGTCTCAGCTCTCTCAATCTCCCTCAAAGAACTATTATATCTCCTATTTCCTCCTTTGAGTATTTCTAACTAACTTGCAGCTACTTCCTATTCAGTAACAATACTCCTCCAGCAACCTCATTTGGGCATACAATGCATCTACATATACAAGAGGGTTCCTAGGGTTCCCTTGACTATCTATATTCTCAAAGAAAAAACTTACAACTACTTAAGTTCTACTACATTAAAGTCTAGGAGTGAAACTCCTAGATCATTCGCTCCCAAGCGTTTTGATCTTCTTTAGTTTTCAATTAGTAAATAAAAATATTTGTAGAAAAACTCTATCATTTAAGATTTTGAAATGATTAAAAGGCACGCTAAGGCGTTGAGTTGTCTCTCCACATGTGCTTGCTGATGATGCTCCTACATCATACTCCACTGCTGGGAAAATCATGAGCTCTTGTTCATGGCTCCCTCTGCTCTGTTTTTGATATCCTCTAGGGTCCCATACCTTCTCTTGGAGTTGTCCATCTGCTCCTTTTTCTTGTTGCCTCTTCTTCCCTGTTGCTTCTGCAGGTTTTCTTTTGTCCCATACTTCTCTGATGACTGCTTCTTGTGCTACTTCCAGCATCAATCTCTTTATCTCCTCTATTTCTTTGTTCAGTTGGTCCACTGTCTAGATTTCCTCCTGGAGTATACTCTGTTGCATGTTCTCTCCATCAATTTCCAACTTAACTTGTTGGAAAAGATGCCTTTGCATATCTACCCTTCTCTCCAGGGCCTCCATCTCTTCACACAAATCAACAAGATCCATGCTATATGTTTCTTCCTCCTCTATTGTAGGTTCATGTTCTACAGTTATCTCTTGCTCAACTTCCTAGCTAAAATTTTAGAGCCATTCATCTGAATTCTCATCTCCTTCTGTTGTAGATCCCAATTCTATAGTTTCCTTATGTTCATCTCCTTGGCTGAAATTTTTGAGCAATTCCAAAGAATTCTCTTCTTTCTCCATCTCTTGGGCACATTGAAATGTGTGCTCTTTCTCCTTTTTACCAATCTGATCAATCTGAACCTTCATGTTATCTTCATCTTTTGTGGCACTAGTTGGCCACTCTGTTACAGACTCTAGTTCTGCAGTATTACCTCTAAGTTGCTTCTCAACTTCAACTTCTATCATCTCCTCCTGTGTTGGTCCAACTCCAACTTCCTCCAGTTTCTCCCTAGGATGCTATGCTCCTCCACCTGTTTCCAACTTGACATGTTGGATATGACTACTCTGCATATTTACCCTTCTCTCTAGGGCTTCTAGTTCCTCATACAACTCAGCAAAATCTATGATGTTTGCTTCTTCTTCTACTGCAAGATCCAGTGCTGAAGTCATCTCCTGTTCAGCTTCCGGGATGAAATTTTTGAGAAATTATGCTGAATGCTCTTCTCCTACAATCTGCATGACTGTCTCCTAGTAGCCACCTTCTGGTTTTGGATTGTCCAACCAATCCTCCAACATCTTCAACTCCATCTCCCACTGAGTGAGCATATCAACAGTGTGCTCCTCTTCCTCTTCTCCCTGGGAAGATTTTGATATCTGCTCCTTCATCATGACAATCAAAACTGGTGTTTCCTTCCTCTATTGCACCTACATCACAGACACAATTAGCTTTAAAAGAATTTGGCCCCATGGCGTCTCTCTTGGATTCTTGTTGCATCACCTCCTCATGTGAAACACTTGTACTAGACTTTGTTGGACTATTTGGAAGGAATATTTGAAATACCCCAATGATCAAAATGCATTTCTGATCCCCGTACACCAACTCTCCTTAATGATATGAACTCTCAGTTGAGTTCATGAGACTTTCAGATAGTCTCCTCTCTTATTCCTTTCCCACCTGAAAATATGGGATTTATCTTCTTCCCTCCTGGAAGTCTATGAGATCAATTGATATCATATCAATGCCCACCTGGAAATTTAAATTTCCATCACTTCCCTTCTGGTAGTCTATGAGATCCTCAATTGATCTCCATTCCTCATCACTGAGGGTTTTCCCAACCTCTGGCTCAAAAATGTGAACCACTTCCTCTGTGTCTATGAGGCTTTCAACATGCCTCAACCACTTTCTCATTACTTGTTGTTGCCTTCTAGCTAACAAATTTTGGACATGCCACTTCACTTTTCTCTTCAAAGGCCATTCATATGTCCAGTGTACCTTTTCTTTTTGCCACATATTCAATGTCAGCTTCTCCATTTTTTCTCTGATCTCCCTCAACTCTTTGTCTACCTCATTTTTTTTTTTCTGTTGGTGGCATTCTCCTTGACCACACTTATGGCCTTCAATAGCCATCTTTGTTTATCTTCAGCCCTCCTAGATGTCTACCATTTGCTGCACACATTGTAACAATATTTACAGAGAATCAATACTCTATCTCCCTTCACCTGTTGTCTACAGGTGAACTTCAGCGTCTAATACCATTTGATGTCATCATGTTATCTCTATTCACCTTCTCACCTTTTCCTACAATCTATAGACTAAATTCAACTCTTGATACTACTTGATGTAGTCAGACTGTATCTGTTTCCTTTACTTGGTGTCTGCAAACAATTTTAAGATTCAATATCACTTGATGATATCAAACTATCTCTATCTCCTTTTCCTATTGTCTGCAAACAAAATCAGCTCTAATACCACTTGATGCAGACCCCCCTTCTCTCATGAGGGGCTGTGCGACCTCCTGGTCAAGGATCTTTGATTTCTGAACCAAATCAACTCTCTGAAACTTTCATGGTCTCACTTGCGATTTAACACAGGTCCTTTTAGTCTTCTGGTGCAGGTTCTATGGCACCCGCAACCTCTTCCTTCGCATTGTTGAACTCTTAAGTTTCAGGTGCTAGCTCCTCTCCCATTATCCCTCTCCCATATGTGACCTCAGGCTATGTCCTCATGTAATCACATGATTGCAGGGCGGCCTAGAGTGGTTTGATACCACACCTCTTTTCTCCTCGCAATTCACTAGTAACTGCCATGTATCCCTATGGAAATATCATGGTTTCGATTATGGCCCGCTCCAAGATTTTTAAAGTTTGAGCACTTTCTATCCCCACAATTAAGCACGACTGTCAATATTGTGATCTCGAGAAGTTCCTCTTGACTGACGGTTGAGATCTGCCTCCCTTCCTTCCTTCGCTTTCTCCCGAGATGCTTTCACTCGGAGTCCTCGATCTATTGACGCGTGTCTCCCTCAGATCGAGGGCTATGATTAACTTCAGCTCTTTGGGCTTCAAGAGTTTCAAACTCCTGTGCCTAATTCTTCCCAAAATGGCTATCTTCTGAAGTGGAAGATCTATTGACACCTGTCCTCAACAAACATATGGCTTAGATGAACTCCGACTCTTCGACCTTTGGGAGTTCCTATTCAACACACTCCTTTTTCTCTCGGAGTGACTTTTCTCCAAAATGACAGATATCCTACCACACGTTCTCCTCAAATCAACGTCTCTGGTCCACTTCGATACTTATGCCTTTAGAAGTCTCAAATTTGCGCTCTCTTTCTCTCAGAGTGATTTCACTTGAAATACATGATCCATCGACGCATGTATTTTTGGATCTAATGGTCACGATCCACTTTGGCTCTTCGGGCTTCGGGAGTTTCAGACTCCTCCTCACTTGTTCCTCCTGGAGTGATTTCACCCGAAGTTGACGGATTTCTGCCACGCATACCTCAAGATATGACGGTCCAGATATTCTCTGCTCTCGTCGACTTCCTTTCAGAGTGCTAGGCCTTCGAACTTCCTGATCTCTCACCACGTGCCCTTCGCAATGAACGGTTGCGATCTACTTTGGCCTTCGAGACTTTGGTAGTTTGTCACACTCCACACTTGAAATTCTTTGAAGTGACTTTCCCCGAAGTCTCAGATCTTTTGACACGTACCCCCCTGGTGACCAATGACCAGGATCTACTTCGGCCTTCAGCTCCTTGGTTCTTTCACATTCTGCATGTCTGAGAACTCCCGAAGTACTTCCACTCTAGAGTCTCAAATCTTCCACCACCTGTCACCCTAGATAATGGACAGTCTCGTCTAGCTTCAAGACTTCGAGACTTCGTCAAGTCCTCTCTCTTGTGCACTCTCAAAGGAATTAAGGCTCATGCACTTTACCTAGATCTGACAGATGTCGATCTCTCACACTCAGATCCAATGGCTGGTATTTTTTCTCCTCCTCATCTGTTCATCCTTCATCCTGGACCTTGATCTGATGGTCTAGATCTCTTCCTACTATCGATCTGACAGTTTTTGTCACTCCTCGTCCTGAGCTTCTTTGTTCTCCTAGACTTGGGAAACTTTGTAAGTGTTCATAGGTTGTAGCCTTTGAACCTTCTCCTACGGAACCAGTTGCTAGGTTATCGACTTTTCTTTTCCTCTTGATATTTGACAATGAAAATTGACCTCGGCTCTAGCGCACACTTGTGCTCTACATGAAAACTTGCACTACTCATCCTAAAATTATGAACTTGAAGTAAATCCACGTATGCGTGCACTCCTTGCGTTGTCTCTATTGAGATTTTTCTTAATCAAGTTCTAAGGTTTCAGTCCCTTTACTCCTCAAAGGGATTATTGTACCTCTCGGTAAATTTTTCTCAATGCACACCTTGCTGAGCGTTTTCTATAGAGTGTTTAGCAACTCTGCAAGTATATTCCTCTGATACTCTTCTCTTTGAACTCGACATAGAGTTCTCCTTGTGCACACTTGCACCTGCTCGATGCCCACCTGGCAGAGATCTACAGATTTCTCAGTGACTCTGTCTCTCTGTGCTTACTCTGCATAGTTTCTCCTCTAAGGTATTCAACAACCTTGAGGTTTCCCTTGAGTTGTCATCGCTCTGGTGTGTCCTCTTGGCACATTCTTTTCTGACTCCACAGAGTTCATATGTGCACTCCTTACTGGCTACAGAACCTCTAATGTTCTATTGTGCACTCCTTGCACAACCTAAAGAATTCAGAACAATACAACAACCTCAACGAAGACAAATAATTATATCTTCCTACTGCAGATGAAAACCTATCACATACATCTACAACATACATAAACACACACAAATAACATTCATCATATACACATAAATGCACAAAAATTGCATATGCAGGAAAATTGCTTTCTTCCTATTAAGATGAATGTCTGATTACAATATGTGCAGGCTGGACTGTAACAGATTCTCAACTCTCTCAAGATCCCTGAAAGAACTATTATATCTCCTATTTCCTCCTCTGAGGATTTCTAACTAACTTGTAACTACCCCCTATTCAATAACAATACTCCTCTAGCAACCTCATTTGGGCATACAATGCATCTACATATACAAGACTACATATACAAGAGTGTTCCTAGGGTTCCCCCAGACTATCTATCTTCTTGAAGAAAAAACTTACAACCTATTAATTTCCGTTACATTAAAGTGTAGGAGTGAAACTCCCTAATCATTTGCTCCCAATTGTTTTGATCTTCTTTAGTTTTCAATCAATAAAGAAAAATATTTGTAGAAAAACACCAATGTTTAAGATTCTGAAATGATTCAAAGGCGCACTAAGGCACTGAGTTGTCTCTCCATGTGTGCTTGCTGACGATGCTCCTACATCAACAAACAAAGTCAAAACTTAGAGGGAGATGGAGTCTGAATCTAGTGGGTTCATCTGATCTATGATGATCCTTGAAGTCATCATAATATTCATCGTTGTTGTCTTCATCTTTCCATGCAGAGGAGTTATAACCAACCTCTGGTTCAACATGGTATCGCTTTCCTTTTAAATCCAATTATGATGATAAATATGATGGCCTCTCAACCCTACCACCAATTATTTATGCAAGCAATGTGTCACAACCAACTTTGCTTCCATTACTCTCATCTTATCTACTTCTAGTGTAATTAGTTGGGTCATCATTGTTAAATTTTAAATTAAAATAAAGTACCAAGGCAAGTGTTTCTCTTCCCTAGGTGCCTAAGGGGGAGAAATTGCCGAATGTGGGTCTTAGTCAAATTAATTTGTGAGATGCAAATTAAAAGATAACTTTATG
>JASDQU010750755.1:26216-64381 GCA_032191745.1 Picea mariana
AACCATGAGGATCCACGTGATGTGCCACATACCACCGAAAAGAGCATGATGTATACTATCCATCCATGGGTGTTGTATCTACATGTGCATTTTCCTTCATGTCCAAATAACTTCATCAATCTTGTGGTCCAAAACCCATGACTAGGGTTGACATCAATGACAACAACCAATCTTCGAACAAATAAGACATCCCAATCAAAATTTATGATAGTTTTAAGTTAACATACCTTTTAAAACCTTGACCCAAAGTTTGTTCTTGTGGCCAACCTTCCTTCTGATGTATCTCTGAATTTTTTATACTTTTGAGTCCGAAATTTTAGATTATAGTACTTTGATATGTATTCTTTACAATGTCACAAGTCTGACCACAACTTGATGTGCCAAGTGAAAATTATGATAACTTCCCAAAACTTGTTCATTTTTTGCCTTTTCTAGCGAGTGAACTTGTACATAATGAAACACATCCAATTTGTATGATGCAATTATGAAATTTTCACCTATAATAATATGGAAAATTTTCTTTCCAATTCAACCAATTTCACTAAATTTGTATCTATACTGAAGTAGATATGATTGTTGTACCCATAAAACCTATTTGAGACTAGTTTTAGAGTTAGTAAAAAAACCCTAATTTCCACAGCCTGTATTTCCACAATTATATCATATAATAACCCAAAATTTATACCACTAGTACTTAGATATGTTTCCTCAAACTCTTGAAACTTTTACAGTCTAAAACATCACTGAAAAAAGTTGTAGTAAATTCCCAAACTGACTCGTTTGAGATTGATTTCAGGAACCCTAACTTAGATAGGCTATATCTCATAACGTATAACAAAAAAAAACATGAAATTTTTACAAAAAGTACTTTAGTAAGTCTTATGATTCTCTTGAAAATCTCACAATATGAAAAGTCACCAAAACAAAGTTATAGTGAAATTCCAAATATTACTCATTTTAGGGCTAGCCAAAAACCCTAACTTCCACAAGATATATCTCTGAAATAATAACTATCCAAAACCTAAAATTCTTATCATGGAATTTTCTATGTCCTCTCAAGATGCTAAAATTTCACATTCTAAAACCTTTGCAAATAAAATTTATAGTGAAACTTTCAATAGTACTTGTTTGAAGTAGTAAAACCCTAGGATCAATGCTCTGAAACCAAATATTATGAATTGAGTGCTTAAGATATCACAATAAACTAGAAGTACACACCATGTATGCCAATGTGAGAGTGGAGCACAACTCCAAGATATAATAATAATAGAGATAAGTTACACAATAACTCCTTAAATAATAGGAGAAACTCCTCCAAATACAAAAATACATTCATACATCCAAACCACATGTCCTCAATAATGAATGCATGGTCTCTATATATACCTATTCACACATTGCACATGTAACCCCTTTATTATTAGTCCAACCCTATTACACATACATTTACACATTACATGTATATCTAACCCCATGTATTCCCTCCCTTGGGGTCATATCATATACATTTAACCATATATATGCCCCCTTGCGGTCATACTAGTTGGCATGTAGACATTAAAAATGTGAAATTGCATGCATGTATCTTGATCAGTAAGGCAAGTCAAGATATAGTGTTGGGTATTTTGAACAAATTCCAACTTGAACATTGAATCATCCTAGAGAGTACATATCCCTTCTTAATCTCCTCTAGCTCTAATTGTTGTATTGGCATTGTTTTTCCACTTCTTTTCCCCAATCTCTTTTAACTTAGTCTCTTATATGAGGATTATGAAAAAAAAATCAAATTCGATAATATCCCTTGGTGCTTATTCTTTGAGCTCGTTTCCCATACCTCTACAATTCTAGAAGGCTCAAATTGTTATTCACCCATGATGGTTTATATCTGCCACCTAATTGGCTTTATATTGGCACTTGAGATTTTGTACTTTTGAGTGAATGAAGATTTTCTCCTGCTGTTAAAAAATATCTCGATAGTAGTCTGAATTCCAAAGGTTTTTTATTTGTTGGATACTTCTTCCCTTTTATCCTTTGTTGGTTTTCACCCTACTCTTTTCGAGATTCAATCTTCCTCTGTATCTTCCTCCCTAGGCTACTTTTGAGGTTTCTTTCTAGTAACTACTCCACTAGATTATTAATGATATTTTCACGAGCATGATCTGTTTCTTCTTTCCTATCTAAGATGTAATCTTGTTCTAGGTATAAAATGACCTTTACTTGTGATTCTAAATAAATGAGTTGCATGAATGATTAAGGAGTTATCGTAGGGGGGAAAAAAATTCAATCAATGCTACTATCTCTGGTTGGGAGATTAACATATTTTTTGGGATCATTGGTTTTAAAACTTGAGTGTTGGTGTCTGTAGAGACTACATGCTTTGAGGCCAAAGGAGTTGCTTGATGAGAGATCGAAAAAGATGTTTGATTTGTACTAGGAGGGACCACTTGTCTTGAATAAGTTGTAGGGACCTCCAAACTTATGTTGGAGGGGATGCCAGGGTTTGATCCCATTTTTCCTTCACCATTTTTTATTGTTCTTCCTTATATGTTGTTGTTTTTATTTGGGATTGGTTTTTCTTGTAGTCTTTTGTAAAGTGTCCATATTTGTGACAAAATTTGCACTTAAACAGAAACTCCTAATAGTATTAATTTTCCACGTGCTTCCAATTATCTAAGGTGAGAAAAATATCTTTTGGAAGGCATTTTTCCAAATCTGCTTCAATACAAATCCTAACACATGCAAACATACCAACATTTAGTTCAAAATTACAATATATTTCCCCATTTTGTTGTCAAATCTTCTTAGAGAGTCTCCATTCTAGCAACGTAAGGGTAGATGAAGCAAGTAACACTATTTGATGTGATGTCAAGATCGTGATCAAATCAATAGTCTAATGATCAAGATACATTCTCTTGATCTAAAGAAATATAGTTCATTTTAGAAGATAAGATATCGATCTTCTATGGCTTTGAACATGATGGTGCAAAAAGCTCTTGCACAAATTTAGTAATAAGTGAGTTTCTCTTTGATCATGGCCATCTATTTTTTTGCATATAAACATCTATCAATCTAGGTGAGGCTAAATACCAATAAACGTCCCAATGAAACATTTTTCAGTGAGTGCATGTTATGACCCAAGGGGGGCATATATAGGGTTAAATGCATATGATATGACCCCAAGGGGGGCATATATGGGGTTAAATGTACATGTAATGTGTAATTGTATATGTAATAGGGTCGACCTAATAGTAAAGGGGCTTCATGTGTAGTGTGTGAATAGGTATATATAGAGATCATGTATTCATTATTGAGGACATGTGAATTGTGATGTATGAATTTTTTTCCAGGTTAAATTCACTATATTTTCTCAGTATTCTGCAATTTTCATAGTCTAAAACATCACTAAGAAAAAGTTATAGAAAAATTCCTAAAATGACTCATTTGAGATTGATTTTGGGGCTAATAAAATCCCTTCCACGGAATATATCTTTGAAATTATAATGACTCAGAACTTGAAATTTTTACCACAGGTACCTTGATATGCATTCTAAGTAACCTCCAAATTTCACTATCTGAAGCGTCCTAGAAAAATGTTATAGCAAAAATACCTAGATGACTCGCTTGAAGAAGAAAAACCCTAGGATCGATGCTTTGATACCAAATGTTATGCACCAAATGCTTAAGATATTAGTATAAACTTGAAGTACACACCATGTACAACAATGCGAGCATGGAGCACAACTCCAATATAGATAAGATAGATGAGTTACACATTAACTCCTTAAAGAATAGGAAAACCTCCTCCAAATACCCAAATACATTCATATATCACAATTCACATGTCCTCAATAATGAATACATGATATATATATATATATATATATATACATATTCACACAATACACACGAGGGTCATTTACTATTAGGTCGACCATATTACATATGCACTTACACATTACATGTATATTTAGCCCTATATATGCCCCCCATTGAGGTCATATCATATACATTTAACCCCATATATGCCCCCCTTAAATCATAACAATACCAAAGCTATGTGCCAGAAGAAAGCAATTGGAAAATTTACTTCAAAAATTTAATCATTTTTTCACAAAGCAATATGAAAGTCATTTAAAAAAACTATATAATTTTTTTTTAATAAATGTTTTATACTCAATCATTTTAGCAAAATTGATTAGAATAATGATTCTTTAAAACTATATAAAACATATTAATATGTGATTTATACTTGAATCATATTATCAAAATTTATTAAGATATTGGTCGTTTTAAACTATATAAACATTTTAATAGTGTTTTATACTACATAATATTACCAAAATGTATCAAAGGTATTGGTTGTTTGGAAAAGTAACTTCATTCCATATGATTAACTATGATTAAGTAATATTGGCTCCCCTCTATGCACTTCAGATCTTGTCTCCACCATATGTTTCTTCAATATCAAATGGAAAGAGTTGCGGATTATGCGTTTTCCCTTATATTTATCCATGTTATTAAAAAGTTACATTGTGGATAAATGAATAAGGTGGAAAATACATCTCGTATGAGGTGGAAGAAGCCATTTTCATGCATAAATTTTGGGGGTTTGGATTGGAAAAATATGTCAATCTCCCCAACTCCTCCATCCTTGGTCCAAGAATAATTACGGTTGTGGATTAAGATAAAGAATATTCCTTCAATTTATTAGAAATGTGTGCCAATTTTACCCACCATAGTATATGGATACTTAATTGAAATATTATTTTTGGATATTTGAAAATATTAGATAAAAAATATATATTATTTTTTGTACGCTATCAAAACTTAGTTGTTGGAGTTTTGAAAAGGAAAGAGCAATTTACATTTGGGTAATATATATAAAGTCTAGGTTTCAAATGTTTAAAACGTGAATGGTTTTTTTTATTTAAAATATAATATAATAATCATTACAAGGTATATGTATATGATTTTTAATTAATTAATGTTGATAAGGAAATATATGGAGAATTGACTTTTACTTATCTCATCGTTAGATAAAGATTTATATAGCCTAAGTGGGCCTAATGGTTAAGAACACGTGTTTCCTCTTAAGTGGTCGCAAATTCAAATTCATAAGAGGTAGAATATGTATACCTCTATAAACTTTACCAATCAAATCCTTGACAGAGAAGGGTTCCCTTGTGTCTACTAGTAAAAATATTTTCAACATTTCTAATGTAATAATAGAGTTGAAAATTTGTAAGTATATGCACAACTAATGTAATAGTAGAGTTGAAAATTTGTAGGTATGTGCACAACTAATGGAAAAGTAGAGTTAAAAATCTGTAAGTATGTGCACAACTTTAAGTCCAAGAGAAACTAAAATTCATTTAAATCTTAATGCTCGCCACAAATAAAACTGAAGCTCTCAACATAAACACATTATTACATGTGCCACTGATCTTTCCTCATCACCACAAATAATGCTTTCCATAAAGATATAACCGAATCTCTCAATATAAATGCATCAAAGTGGAAATGAATGAATCTACTAGTAAAAATATTTTCAAAGTGGAAATGAATGAGTCTACTAGTAAAAATATTTTCAACTTTTCTAATGTAATAATAAAATTGAAAATTTGTAAGTATGTGCACAACTAATGGAATAGTAGAGTTAAAAATCTGTAAGTATGTGCACAACTTTGAGTCGAGGAGAAACTAAAAGTCATTTAAATCTTAATGCTCACCACAAATAAAACTGAAGCTCTCAACATAAACACATTATTACATGTGCCACTGATCTTTCCTCATTGCTTTTGAAATCACGAGAGCAGGTCATATGTTCTACTTCAAATATGTTACATCAAATTCAAATCAATATGACTCACATGCTTTCATGCTTTGATCTTTGTTCAGTTCTTTTTCTTTAGACACAAAATTAGATACAAGATATTTGGCAACGAATTTTAACAAATAGTAGATAATGACTCTCTATGTTTGAACGGTAACATTAAGATTAATGCAAACATTGCATTTCTATTACGGTCCATTCATATCTATTATCTATTGACAAACTTTAAAACCATATGGATTAATTTTATTTTTGTTTTTCTTATGCACGGGCAACAAAAGAAATTGTGTCTCATGTGTTACATCATTGTAATTTCAAATAAAATAAGTTAAAAATATAACATAGCATAAATGTCAATATTCTATTTGTAATCAATCGATTCGGCATGCATGTAGATCATGCTTGTTTCTGGGAAAAATCATTAGAGACTAAGGTTACTTCTTGTGTTATATATCAACTTTTGTCATCACTCTATTTATTGATGGTTTAAGCTAAAAACACCGTACTAAAGGCTCCTCGGGTCCAATTCATGTAAACATATTCCATTGCATTGAATCAATTCTTGAAATAATAACAATCTACAACAAATCATGATAAATATTAGAAACAATTGTCTTAGATTATGTTTATGTTAAGTTTAAATTATGTTTATGTTAAGTTTAATGGATAAATGAAATTAATTAAACAGGATAAATTAAAAAATATGTTTTAATAAAAATATAATAAATTAAAAATCAATAATAAAGATAAGGGAGAATTTTCCATGTTCACTCATAAAGTTGTTTTTAGTACGAAGAAGGGATACATACTTTATTGACAAAAAGGGAATTGTTCAACTTGTCTACTATAATCAATTCTAACTAGAAAAACTTGTGCCATAACCAAGCCAACTTAGGTGAGGAGGAAGAGAGAGTCAATATACCATAACCAAGCCAAATAATGTGAGGAGGAAGAAAGTTTATTGTTCACACTATACATGCATGCATGGTGACATGTTGTTGAGTTCTAGGTAGAGGCTTCTTGTCCAAGACTATATCATGCAACTGAGTGGAAGTATTGGGGCTTGAGAGAAGGTGGCTAGCCCGAGGTATGGCACTTGACCGCTCTCTTTCATACGGTGTTCCGGGTTTGTTTCCTTGTCAACTCATTGTGGTCCTTCTCTTTCATGTCAACTCATTCGTTAGCTCCTTCTCTATAAACTCCATCTTGGAATGATAGATTTGTTTCTTCCTGGTTGTATTGTCTGCTCAAACTTTTTGTGTTCACTTAGTCTGGGTGAGAACATATTGATTTTGGAGTGGGGAAAAAACAAAGCATGGGTCTTGAGCTTGTGAACATCTTAGTTTGCATATGAATATTGTTCCAGTTTATTTCCAACTTTTTTGCAAAGGAACAAAGGTTTTTAGAATGAAGGGAGTGTATAACTGGGGTAAGGAAGAAGGATTTGAATCGTCCAGTTCTTCTAATTATTCATCATAGTTAGGAACCTTGGGTTTTTTCTTGTCATCTTTGCTCAGAACTACCTTGAATTGTTTGCTTGGAACAATGGCATCCTTTCACATCTGTTTGTATACTGGGTCAGCCCAACGATTTATCCGACAATGCGATAGTGGGTACTATTCCTACTGAGTTCAACATTGCACCAATTAAAAAAAAAAAATCAATGTCTCATAAAATGATTTATCTTGCTGTGGGAAACTAGTTCATGTGTTGAGGCATGTTTAGAGTGTGCATGAATCTAAGCCATGGTGGGTCCCAGGACTCGAAGTAGAGACCTCGAACCAAGCTGGGAGCATATAGTTTCTAAATTTACCCCTACCAAACAAAATGAATGATATTTGTGGGTTTCCTGCTGTGATTTTTGTGGCTTTTTGTAGTAAATTTAGTCTCCATATTCTCCCAAAGTGTAGTCCAAAAGAAACTGAGAATTCTGGTATCTGTTAGAAAAGTGGGTGTGCTCGTTTAACCATAGACAATATAGCAATATTGTCACCCAACCATAGGCACAAAGGCCACCCCCGAGCACCTTAACCTTGACATAGAGAGGAATTATGGTAGCAAATCAATATCCAACCAAGGCTAGTGCACCAAGCAAAGATAACCAAAGACCAAGCAGAAATTCCAAGCCAGAAAAACCGAAAATACAAGTTGCAGTATAGTTGCAGCTACAACTCCTCTCCAAACTTGTGCACAACTGGTCTTATGAAGTTGTGAGTGAATGAGTCACAAATGAGCTCTAGTGCCCTTTATTTATACTACTCCTTCTTAGTTTTTTGGGTTGACTTCTCTTCATAGGGGCTAAAAACTCAATATTAATTATTTTCTTTAATTGACTTGTCTTCTAGAGTTATTGTCCAAGGCTTTAGGGTTTCTCTTTCTTCTTGGAATATTCTAGTCTCGTCAAAGTTTACAAGTGGAGGTTAATACCTCCCACAACTACCATAATATCAACACTCCCTCCTAGCTAGGGAGGTATAAAAGGAAATGGTCTTGAGAAAAAACAGACCATTCAACCGGTAGCATCAACATAGCCACACATGCTATCTCATGATCAAATCATGAGCACCATCATCACTATCCAACTGGATAGTCTCCATGGAAATCAGAACAATGCCATCCAATAGAACACTATTGTGTCTATTCATAGTAGTATACAACTATTATCTATTGGTACACAACCACTCTTAGTAGCATACTGCTACTAACCAGTGACCCACAATCACTATTAGTGGATCACATCCATCACAGTAGCATACAACCACTATCCAGAGACATACAGTCTCTACAACAATCATATCATCTGATATCAATCTGCATAAACAATCTCATGATACAAATTGAGTCATCTGGGCCATTCTTCCACTCACATCTATGAGATCTGGAAGAGCATCTGCCCTTAGAAAATAAAAAATTAGCCATGGGATATCTGGACTATTCTTCCCAAGCATAGAAGAATAATTGTCCCTGATTTTTTATCCTAGACCATTCACCTAACTGGGTCATTCCTATGACACTAATCATTGTGCAACCTAGAGAGAATGATTTTGGCCTAGAGAACGCCTGTCCCTGATTGTTGAACATGGACCATTCACCTAATTAGTCCATACCTCTGGCACTAATCATAGTGAAACCTGGAGAGAATGAGTCTGCCCTAGGGAATGATTGTCTGGACCATTTCCTAAGGAAATGATTGTCCTGCACCAACCTCTAAAACAAACCATTCTTTGAAATTGCTCACAACTGTGAACTTTGAAAGAATGACTGCCTGGCGAGGTAGACCATTCTACTTGACCACTACTCAGAGTGACCACCAAGAAGAATGAATGTCCTATACCATTCCCCCACACTAAATGTTGTTCCTAAGATTTATTCTAAGGCTCAAAGAATAATGCCAGGCATCAAAGTTTTTAAATGAAATTTTTTTATAAGTTATTTTTTCTACCTTCAGTTTTCTGAGAAATAATCTTTAAATGAAATTTATGATAAGACAGTACAGAGGTTGTATCTCGTTATCCGAGTCACAATTATAATGTCAAATGATGTAGAAATGATTTACAAAACTGTTAAAATAAAGTCAGGTATCAATTACAAATAAGTCTCACCTTGTTTGCAGTAGAAGAAAAGTAGAAGATGCACCCTTGAAAGGAGATAAAGAATGTAGTAATTCAAACAGGTCGAAGGTATTGTTTTACTCACAACAATAACAGAGGAAAATTTGTTACTGAATTAACTTCTGATATATTATGATCACAGTAGAAGTGTTACTAAATTGTAATCATTCACTCTTCAAGAACTACATAAAGAAATTCAGAGAGATGGAAACACATAGGAAGCACATAACTCAAATGGAACGAAACTTAGAATATCTGTCTACACTTGTATTGATATTCAAAATTTTTTCTATTTGACATTAGGTTAGAAGCATCCTTGAATAGATCTAAAATCTATCTATTTATACAAAATGGTTGCAACTAAAAGTAGTTGAAATTTCCACAATATCTGTTCCAAAAATAGAATACAATCTAAATGGAATAACAAAATGCAGATATTGCTGAGTTTTGTTTTGATGTGTTGGCGTTGTATATGCTCCTTCATTTTCTCACATCTCAACTCGCTTTCCTCTGTTCATTGAATTGGGTGCACATGTCCATCAATGCTACCATGAATCTTGAAGGCTCAATCTTCTCATTCAATTCAAAGGAAAACATATTCCTTTGCACTTGTGGCATTTTCTCCTGGATCTTGTTTACTTCTTAGACTGTTATATGATATTGAAAACTTGGATTCACCAACAACTCATTGATTTTGAGTAAATTGATCTGGTTCATCTGTTGGATGTTCGACTGAATATTTTCCTTGTTCTTTCTAGAACTTTCTTGGTTCATTTCTATTCCAATCTGCCCCAATGCCTCTGAGATAGTATTTCCTTCAAATTCAATTAGTTTTTTATTTACAGAAGATAATGCCTCCAGACAGGCCTCCTTTGCATCTCTGGCAAGTTTCTTGCCTTCTTCTAGATTTGTTTCCCAGACTTTCAGGGCCATTTTTCCCTTTACTTGTTCATAATGTGAGAAAGGGGAAAGACTAGGGATATTAAATTTCTGCCTCAAGATGATAAATTCCTGAAACTTAGACCTAGCCTCACATGCATCTTTTTCCTTGACATAAACATTTTTCAGAGAAATGTTTATTTCCTGATAGCATTTCTAAATAACATCAACCCTCTGATATGTTAAGTTTCTTGCTTCTGCTATTATTATTAATCCCGGGTTCAATATTAATTATTACATTTATAACAACAACATAATAAAGATCTTACTGAAAGAAACAAGATCACAGAGTACACAAGCATTTATCCTGGGAAACCCTCAAGGGGAAGAAAACCCAACAAAACTTCTTTAATATAGATTCAATAACCAAGTACAGTACCATAATAGCTCTCTCTCTACGAGAGACAAACTACCATGATGCTAGACCAAAAAATAATCAAAGAACCATAGACAATCCAATGCCAAGACAATAAACCAAACGCTAGAGAATATCCTCTCCCAAGCAATGTGCCTCTCTCTCTTCCTTCTTCTGGCAACTGGTAACTGCAGCTTCCTTCAATACTTGCACACTATATGAGTAAGCCGAGTGAGTGAACAAATGAGGTGTTGGCTTCATTTATTTATACAAATGGGCAAGCATTGAAAGGAGGTGTCTCTTCACTGGCAGGGCTGATTTCTCTTTCTGGGTAGTTAGAACCACTTTAATTTGCCTGGGGGGCGACTTCTTAATTTGCATATTACATTTAGGATTTGACTAATCCGAAAAAGGGGATAAGAATATTCTTTATAGTTACACAATATTTCAACACTCCCTCTTAACAAGAATGATATTCTTTATCTTTTGACAGGTCAATGGATGTCATCATCAACTGAACAATATCATCTGGGCAATATCATCAACTGGATAATCATCATCAACTGGACAACAACGTCAAATGGATAACATCATCAACTGGGTAACAACATCCACTGGATAACATCATCAACTGGGCAACATCATCAACTAGGCAACATCATCAACTGGGAAACATCATCAAATGGATAACATGAGGCATCAATATAATCCACTTGGTCATCTGGCATCACGATCACTGATTGGTTCTCCATGAATCCATATTAAAGAAGTTTTGTTCTCTTTATCTTCGTGCATAAGATACTCTTTCTTTATTTCATCTTCATGTAGAAGATACTCTTTCTTATCTTCATAGAGAAGATATCTTATCTTCACACAAAATATATTCTATGAGTTTTTCCATTCCTTTTATGTTCTCCCTTCTCTTATAGTCATCTATCTCACCCATACACTGGGGAGGACTACTACCATAGCTTCACTCCTAGTCATCCCACATGAACTAGAGAAGCTAAGATGCCAGCCTAGGAAAGACTAGACTCCCTTTCCATGATCCATGCAAGATCATGACACAAACCTCAAGAGACAACTAACCATTCCACATGGTCAAGGTTTGTGTTCCAGGCTACTCAATCCTTGGCCAAAGGAGAGTATTTGCCCGTTTCCCCTTGGTGAAACATCCACACTCCTCTATATGAGGGTGGTCACACCCCTCTCTATGAGGGTATTCTAGCATGTCCCTAGAGTATCCAAAACTAAACACTTGGAAAGAGGCCAACCTTGGAAAATTTCTCATTCCCCTTTTCTACGAAGGTCTCTTCTCTTTGTCCTTCTCTACGAAGGTCTCTTCCTTATCTACGGAGGTCTCTTCTCTTTTCCTTCTCTATGAAGGTCTACCTGTGGGATTTCTTATTCATTCTCTACGAAGGTCTCTTCCTTCTCTACGAAGGTCTAGCTATGGGATCTAAAAAAAAATCTCTTGTGGTCCAAAATATTTCCATGGTATAATACCATGCTACCCATCTGCTGGGAACCATCCATCTACTAGATAACTTTCATCTTGATCAAAATATATCATTACTCGTCCACTGATTAAACTGTTCCATGGACCACTACTTTCCTAACTGCACCAAATCACGATCCTCCATTTCGAACTCGGAGACATAGCTCCCTCTTGCACCAAACTAAGAGCTTATTTAACTGGGTAACATCTGATAATCATCATCCTTGAAGTTCTCTTTTGTAATATCCTGGGTGCCTTCTTGAGTTCGAACATTTCTTTCTTTCTGACTTCATACTGGATCAACCTACTCCCTCTTCATCTATAAGAATGGTACTAGAGAAACCTACAGTTACGTACATCTCATCAACTATATATGAGTATCCATCTTTCTCTTCATCTTGAACATTTTTGTTCTGCATATTTAGGAGCCTCCTGCTCCTATATGAATACTGGATATTGTCTGGTTCTTACTGACTGTCACTATATCATAACTCCTTCTCATGCTGTCTAACTTCTGCAAGTCAAGGCATAAGTTCTTTCTTCCGAGACCTATAAACTTACTTACAATATCTTTTTGAGATATGTCACTTAGCCAATCAGTCAGTGACAATAAGCAGTAATCAAATAAAACTATATCATGATTTCTATTAGTAGTACACATATTTTCTTAAGAAAAACTTGTTCAACCATGTACACATCATAGCTAGACACATACCTTTGTCACTCCCATGAGTGATCATACCTAAAATAAATATTTTGTCTCTTTCTTTATCCTCTTCTTTGATATTTCCTTCATAAATATGCATAGACACTGAAATAAAATGAGGTTAATTAACATTATCACAAAAACTAACTTGTAATGATAAAGTATTAAAGTAAACAAGATACTAAAAATAAACATGAATACTTATCTTTTGTTTTTGTGTGGAGAGGCTCCACAGACTCCACCATTTGCTATCTTTCTTCAGATCAACTATCTTCAACATAAAGTACATAATCCTCAATTTCTACTAAAGATTTATTTGAGGGAGGAGATTCATCTTCCTTTGCCACATGTGCTTGATGATTTCTTTTCCCTTTTCCTTGAGGACAGTCATAGGAAAAGTGTCCCAACTTTTGACAGTTGTAGCATCTGATCTTTGAAACATCTTTCTTCTTATCTAGAACTCTTACGGAGTTAGCTTATTTATTGTTATTCCTGAAGGAACTTCTTCTGTTATTTTGAACTGTAAGATCTCTCTCTTCGTCAATAATTAATCTCTTCTGTTGGTCTACAAGTCTAGATTCTTCGTGTGTGCAATCTGCCCATAACTTATCAAACTTGGGTAACTTGCTTCTTGCACACACTCCTTGTACAAAAGGAATCTAAAATGTTGGAAAGCCATTTAGGGTTGTGGTTACAATCTCTTTGTCACTAATGACATCTCCAATAGCTGCAAGCTGATCTCTAATCTGGGAAACTCTCATAAGATAGGATGAGATAGATTCTGATTTTTCCATCTTCATATTACAAAGTTGTTTTCTTAAGGCAATATTTTGGCTAATGTCTTTTCTTTCATATAACCTGTTGAGTGCTTCATACATTTTCCTTGTTGTCTGTAGTTCAGATATATGAGGGATCAAATGATCCTTTACTGAATCTGACACGATTCTCTTTGCTTTCTTTTCATTCTTCTTATGCTTGGTCTTTTGCTCTTCTTCCTCTGGTTCTGGTACACCCACTGGAACATGTTCTAGGAGATTATTCTCATCTAGAATCATCTGCAACCTATGCTTCCAATATCTAAAGTTTCCAGATCCTTCCAGCTTGTCTTCTACCCTCATGTCGGTAGCCATTCTTTCTTGTAGTAGAAACCCTAGCCCTCTGGGCTATAGAAATAATAGAAAAAACAAATTTATTGGATCTGAAAGTTGAACTCACCAAAAGATGTGTTGGACTAAGGTGAGTATTTTGGTATAGTTAGTTTCTGAAAATTCCAATTTCTGACCCTTGAAACTGGACCTGTGAAATTTTGGACTGCAGCTTTTTGGTTCTAGTTCTAGTTTTCTGGTACCAAGTCAAACTAGGGTTTGAATTTTTGAGAGTTTTGCCCATTGAAAATCTTCGATTTTTGTGCCAAAATATGCGCCTAGGAAGGGCACAATTTCCAATGTGGTTTGCAGCAAAAAATTCCAAATATTCAAGAAACCCTAATTTTTGAATCCCGACAAAATTGAAGATTGAATCTGCGAAAATGCTCTTTCAGGCCTACTCTGATACCATGTTAAGTTTCTTGCTTCTGCTGTTATTATTAATCTTGGGTTCAATAGTAATTATTACAATTATAAAAACAACATAATAAGGATCTTACTGAAAGAAACAAGATCAAACAGTACACAAGCATTTATCCTGGGAAACCCTGAAAGGGGAAGAAAACCTAGCAAAAATTATATAATATAGATTCAATAACCAAGTACAGTACCAAAATAAATCTCTCTCTATGAGATACAAACTACCATGATGCTAGACCAGAAAATAATCACAGAACCATAGCCAATCCAATGCCAAGACAATAAACCAAACACTAGAGAATATCCTCTCCCAAGCAATGCACCTCTCTCTCTTCCTTCTTCTGGCAATTGGTAACTGCAGCTTCCTTCAATACTTGCGCACTAGATGATTGAGTTGAGTGAGTGAACAAATGAGGCACCGGCTTCCTTTATTTATACAAACTGATAAGCACTGAAAGGAGGTGTCTCTTCACTGGCATGGACAAATTCTCTTTCTGGGTAGTTAGAGCCACTTTAATTTTCCTGGGGAACGACTTCTTAATTTTCATATTACATTTAGTATTTGAATAATCCATAAAAGGGGATAATAATATTATTTGTAGTTGCACAATATTTCAACATGATATAGCTCTTGTTGGACAACTTCCAGCTTCTCATTGATTTTTGATGCTTGTTCTTTGAATGCAGTGATGTCTACCATTGTGTTCTCTGTTAGGGACAATTTGGCTTGCATTTGTTCTATCAAAATGTCCCATTGAGTGATCAAACCTTTACTAGTCTATGAATTCTAGTAAATCAACTCGAGTTTATCCTACAACTGCTTCATCTGAAGTTGATAACTTACCTTGATTTGTTCAATGTCTTAATTTATCCTGCTTTTGACAGTTTGTTCTGTACTTTGTATCTCACTCTGCAATTGGTCCACCAAGAGATATTTATGTTGCAGTTGTTTGGTTAAATTTTCCACTGACCATTGATTGGTAGTGGAAAAATCCCCTAGTGAATCTACAACTTCTTTTGAAAACTTAGGATCGTCTTGCTCTTTCCCATCATACACTAATCTTTTCCTTTTAGTGATTACTCCATCCTTTTGGTGAGATTGTCTTTTTACAATAGCTTTTTGTTTCTTGATGAAAAGGAAACTTGAGGGAGGAATATCTTCAAGCAATATAGGAGTAAGATCACCTACATGAATGAGCTCTGAACTAGAAGCTCCAAAACTTGTCTGTAAAGGAGTTAATGATGAAATAGGAGAAATAATTCCAGTGGAATATTCTTGGCCTGATGTATTTGGGGTGCCAGTAGGAGTAGATGGTGTTGAATGAGGAATAGCTTGTGCCTGATTCATGAAATCTTCAAACTTGGATAATATTTTCTAATCATTTAGACCTAGCAATGATGATTTTATTTCTTGAAATAACCCTTTTGAATGTTTCATGATTTCTTTATCTTTGTTCTTAGTGGAGCAACTTGGCTCAGACCCTGTGGGTTTAGCTTCCCATGAAGAAGGCATGGGATTTGACTCTCCTTGTAATATCTTAGGAAAAATGTTTCATCTATGCTTTTGGAAGCTGAGGAAACCAGCCTATTGGTCAGGAGGTAGACTCTGGAATCTGTTTTGAACTTCTTCATAGGATATAACTCCCATGAACATTTCATCATAAGGAGAATCCTCGTGAATGTATCACTTAATTTTAAATTGAGCCAAATGATTCTCCACTATCTTATGTGGATCATGTCTCTTGAATTCAATGTCAACTAATTTGACATCTTCCAGGGCTGCAACCTCAACTTTGGAATGACCAAAATATAACAATGTGAACATACCAACTTGAATGGGGAAAGTCAGCCATACCTTTTTCTGATTTGATTTCAAATCCTTGGTGATACCTCCTACTACTGTTTAGTATGCATCTTCTTTGCACACCAACCTGTCGGGTAAAAACTGTGGAAGGGCATGAGGATGGACGAAACAACCAAATAATCCAATGTAGGAGAATTCTCCTCAATGAACAAGTCTGCAAGTGTGCCTAAGTTCCCCATAATCTTTTCTGAAATCCTGGGTAGTGGGTGGCCATAGATAGCTATGTGAACATGTACCACTACATTGTGACAGATTTCATAAAAGAAATCTCTTGCATTTTCTTCCCATAATTTGGAGTGGTAAAAATGTACTGGCCTAGAACTGGTCGGGGTCCAACTCCAGTTCATCAGGGGGAATGGGGTCATAAAACAAATTACATCCATAATATATGCAGACATGTAACTTAAGAAAATAAAATTATCCTTCCTGTAACAAGAGAAGTCTGTAAGCTCTTCACTGAATGAAAAACTGCAAATCACAAATGGTAAACTGACTTTGAAATTCAAAATGTTTTATTCATAAAGTCTATGGATCTTCGTATAGATCTACTGATGAATAATTTATTAAAAAATTAATGGAATTTATTACTTGGTGATTCATAATCTTTATTGAAATCATTAACCTTAGTCAATCATAAATTTCATTAATACTTCGACAGTTTGACGTTCAGAGGTTTTGGATGTGACAGGATAGAAATATTCCAAATGCTGAATTGTCGGAGAAGTTAATCTCTAATTAATTGTTTTTATGTTTTAATTAATCATGTTTTAAAATGTTGTATTAACCTTAAGTATTTCTGAAGTTTGAAATTCAAAAGTTTTGAATATAGCACAAGAGTTATCTCCCAAAGCCCGAAACTGTGAAGTTATTAATTAACACTTAATCATGATTAATTAAAGCTATTAATTGTTTTATTAACTCTTTGAAACACTTTTTATTTTTTAGTAATATCCAATGATTCAACGCTTTGAAATCAATATTTATTTAAAACTCTCGAAGGGAAATCTCCTAGAGTGACATGGCAGAGATGATGTCATTTTTGATGACGTGTCAAGAAAGGAGAGGTGACATGTGTCACTTGAAATCATGTGAATCATTTGATGTAAATGTTAAAAATAAGTTCCACATGTCAACCCAAGAAAAGATTTGTAAATGATGCGTGTCCTATGACTCGTGCATAAGTCCTTCAGAAATTATTGCGAGGAAGTGTCTTCGGGATTTCGGGGTTTTTGTTGTTTAGATTCCTTGGCACACCCGAAGCACGAAGCTCTGAAGTGACCGTTAAATATTATCTTTAAAACTTAGGCAACTTTTATATTTTGGAGATCACCTGAACTATTTGATCAAATAGTACAACTTATCGACAAGCGTTATTGTAAGCATTTTATTTATATATAGCGACCAATGAATTTATTTCTAAATTTAAAAGGTAATTTCCTAATTTTATTTTTATTTTTTATTTTTTTATCAAAATTTATTTCTAAAAGGTAAAAACAAAAGAATTAAAAGTTCAAAATTACAAGTGTTCTAACATAGGCTGCATTTGGGGATTGTCGCTCCCTATGAGGCACGAAAGAATAGTAGACCAAGTGCCTTTATTGGGTAAATGGAGTCATTATTGATTTATTGAAAAACATTTTCTAGTTTTATTCAAGAATTAATCATACATAGAAAGATGAACTTATCCAAATCCAAAATCTTTAAAACATACTTAATGATTAATCTCAAGTTAGGCTACTAAAAATTTCCTTTTCTTAAAATTGATTTAAGAATTGTTTAAGATAATCAAAATAATTTTAACTAAAATATCAAACTCCGACCGACTTTGTTCGCTTCAAGATTAAACAAATGTAACATATTTATTAAGGGAATCCCTAGTTGGTTCAAGATGTAAATATGACCGGAAAGAGAACTAGATAACATAGTATGATATATAGATATGTATGACAACCTTACATATATCATAAATATTGCTTCACTGCCATCAAGCCTGTTCAGTACCCCGGTGAAGTTATCTACTTCTCCCATTGAATTTCCTTTCACCACTTCAATTAACAACTTTGCATTTCACTGAGATAAGGGCAATCGATATATGCATTTCCTTTCATCATCTCTTTTGGAAAAGATTGGGGTAATCAAATTATAAATTTCCTTTCACCATCTGTCTTGTATTTTAACATTTTGAAGTGGGGGCAATCAATTTGTATATAACATACAAGGGATAATATCTGTTTAAAATCTTTAAACTGAAAAGAAGGTTTGCCAACAATTTTAAGAATACACTGAAACTAACTTTCTTCCAATTTTCAATACATCTTTGCCTATAGGAATTGTTTTTTTGGGAATTTTATTTTTTTCGGGGATCAACCTTGAGCAAATTAGTTAGTTTAAAATCGGATAGTAGAGCTAAAATTATCAGGATTATCCTAGACATACTTTTTCAATTAAAATCAAAGGAACGCAAATATTTTCGCCCAATCTTGTTTTGAAAATATGTTTTTAAGTTTTCATAGTCAAGGTAAGTTTCTTTATTTATGTGAAGACTAAAAGGAGGAGAAAGGAAACAAAAAATCTGAAATGGAAAGAACCTAGGGAGAGGTGAGAATAACCAAATCAAGGATTCAGAGGATGTGAATAAAAAATGTTCTATCCCACACGAGTTTGTGTCTTAAATTCAGATTTCTTTCGAGTTTATTTATTATTATTTTTATGTTCATTTTAGAGATGGCTTTAGAATTTATCAACATGACACTTCAAGTTATAATTCTCAACATCTTTGATTTTTAGGTTAGGTGGTAATATCATCATGAGAAAAAATTCCTTCACATTCATTTCAAAGAGAATTTTTAAATTTCACTCGAACTATAAGAAGAGTAGGAACTCATACCTTATTTTCCTTTTGAATTTTCAGCAAGGAAGATTATTTATTTATCACCTATTTTTGGAGAAATCAAATGCTTGAAAGACGAGTGTTGAGTTTTTATTTAGCCTCATGCCCTGTTCAACAAGATCTATTCCGCAAAAGGAATGAAATACAAATATCAGATAATCTTGTAGAATAGAGATGATATATGATACATATGCTTTTTATTTTTCTTTTTAATGATGTCAAGCAATCATACACTTATTGAAAATATTTACAACAAATGATCAATTGACTCAGATAATTTACAAAAAGAAAAGAAAAATTGAAAATTAAAATTGCCAATGTCAATCCAATCCGATATATACAATGGAAATCTAAAATGTAACTACTGCACAAAATGTTTTAAATAACGCCCGTTGATAGGGGGCTCGAGAGTCTCTCCATTAAGATTTTCAATTGAAAATGAGTTTTTTCCCTCATCAGCTGCAAATTTGAAAGGTCTGAACCAGAGATGATCTAATTTCCCATGTTTCCCTGCATCTTCCTTTCTAGCTTCCCATTTTAAAACTAAATCGCCGGGAAGAAAATCCCTGTCATTAGATTTTTTAGCAAAAAGGGATTTCATATTATCCTGGTATTTTTGGAGCTTATCATCCACTTCTACTTTGTTTTGATGAATTTTGATGATTTTATTTATTCTTCTCGTAACATCATTTGGATCTTCATTTGCATCCTACTAGAGTTTCATCACAGGAAGAGCAAGATTAATAGGAAGAATAACATCAGTACCATAAACTAATTGGAATGAAGACATACTTATATATTTTTTGGTGCCAATTCGATTTTCCCTTAAGGTGTATTTTAAGTGTATATGCCAATCTTTTTTGTTTTCTGTCAAAACCTTCTTGATTATAGTCATCAAACTATTGTTAGATGATTCATCCAACCCATTTCCCTAAGGATAATAGGTTGTAGAATGGCCTAAAATAATATTGTATTTATGACAAAAATTGATCATTGCAATAGATTTAAAAGCCTGAGCATTATCAATACTATTTTCCTAGGACAACCAAATCTTGCTAGGATGTTTTCTTCCAAGAAGTTTATCACTATTGAATCTGTATCATTCCGAGTTGTAATGGCTTCAACCCATTTTGTAAAATAATCAATAACGGTCAAAATCCATCTATGTTGAGCACTTGATTGTGGATGAATTTCCCCAATGAAGTCTATGCCCATTGTTGGAAAGGAGCTTCATATTTTACTAAAATTAAAGGTAAGGCAGGAAGAGTTTTCTTACCAACAAACAATTGGCATGAATTTCAAGCTATGACCCTTTCATTTACAACGGTAAACAATTTCGGCCAATAATATCCTTCCCTTAAAATTTTGTAAGTTGTTGCTCTCCAGGCATGATGTCCTTCACATACTCCTTAATGAAATTCATCAATGACACCTTCTGTTTCAGATTTTATCAGGCAACATAACAGGAAACCCAAAGGGTCTTTCTAGTATAAATTTCCATCAATAATGCAATACTTAATTGCATGTAGCTTTAAAATTCTTTCTTTATAAGGAGTCATGTCATTTGGACATTGAAGAGTAAGGAGATATGTAACAATATCACCATACCAAGATGAGGAGGAAAACTTATGTTCAATCTGAATTATATGTGCTTGATCATCAATCTCCTCTATATCCAGAAGAGAATCATGAGACTCAAAGTTATTTATTCCAAGAGCTCTGAAATTTGATTCAGCTAATAGCCTTGCCAGACCTTGGTCTTTCACTAGTTTGTTTGGTTATCAAACTCTTGAATTTTTTCCAACCATCTACCTATTCTTCCATCATTGTCTGGTTGAACCAATATATCTTTAATTGCATTTGTTGGTACATAAGAAATTATTTTTGAGTGCAAGACATAAGTTCGGAAAGCCTTGAGAGCCTTCACCATCGCATCAGCTTGTTTTTCGAGAATATCATATCTTATCTCTACATCTCTAAGGCTTTTGCTGAAAAAGGATATTGGTTGTTCGAATCCTTCTTCATTTTTATGAAGGAGCACTACTGCAAAAGTATGTTCAGAAGAAAAGGAGAAGATTAATAATTCTTTTGTATAGTCAAGACTTACCAATATTGGTCCTTCTCTTATGGCTTTCTTAACATGCTCAAAAGATGCTTTAGCTTCTGTAATCCATTTTACTTTGTTGTCCTTTTTTAGCATATATGTAATCAATTTGATTATTTTAGAAAAGTTATGAATAAATCTCCTCAAAAAATTGATCTTCCCCAAAAAAGATTGAATCTTTTTTCTATTTCTAGAAATATTAATCAGATCAATAGCCTCAACTAATTTAGGATCAACCTTAATTCCACCCTTTGAAACTATATGACATAAAAGTTTACCTTCTTGCATGGCAAAGTGTGATTTTTTGGGGTTAAGAGACAAACCAAATTTTATGCATTTGTCAAAAGTTTGTTTGAGGTGCACCAAATGTTATGCATCATAATTGGAAAAAACTGTCAAATCGTCCAGATAAATAACAACAAACTTATCTCTCTCACTGACTAACGCGATATCCATTGCTCTCTGGAAAGTTTCTTTTGCATTCATTAAACCAAAAGGCATTTTATCATACATAAAAGTTCCCCATAGAGTAGTAAATGCAGTCTTTTCTCTATCATCTTCATTAACAACAATATGATTATATCCTGAGAAACCATCGATCATAGAGATCTTGTTAGCCCCTACTACCTTCTCTAAAACATGGTCCATTTTTGGGAGTGGTTAGTTATCTTTAAGAGAAGACCGATTTAGGTTCCTAAAATCAACGCAGAGTCTTATTTCACCGTTATTCTTCTTAACAGGGACCAAATTGGCCACCCATTCAGAGTATCTGAGGGGAACAATGATTTTTTCATCAAGGATTTTTTTAACCTCCTTTTCTATTACTGGAAGAAGAATTGGGTTTATCTGTCTAATATTTTTCTTGAAAGGCTTAATACCATTCTTTAAGGGAATCTTGTGCTCAATAATAGAAGTATCATAGGTTTTCAAATCTTCATAAGACCATGCAAAAACATCTTTATATTGTTTAATTAAATCAACATATTTACTCTTTATTTGTGCCGGAAGATATTTTGATATTTTGACCATCTTGGGATTTTCATTAGTTCCTACATTACAATCTTCAACTTCTTCAAGTTGAGTTCACAAAGTAGACTTTAAAGGTATATCATCCTCATCAAACAACCTTTCTACGGGGATTAGACCTTTGGGAATTTGATTGTTTTTAAGTAAGAGCATGCAGTGATTTGCAATTTTATCTTGGAACCTTTTTGGGTTTTCTCCTTCCTGCATAATCCAGGCAGGATCATTTTGATTTTCTTGATCAATGTGGGTATCAGAAAACTCATCTACCATTTCTAGAAACTGCTTGATTTGTTCATCATCTTCAAATGCTTTCCAGTGTTGAACATTGTTTGGAATCGAAGGTCTATGTCTCATCTCAATATGATACTTCAACTTCAAAACAATAGGTGGTATGAAAGTCGCAGCAGCTTTGGCTAAAGAGTCAGCTTGTTGATTTTTCATTCTGGGAATAGAGTGGATGTTAAAAGACGAGAAGAAATTCTCTATTATATCCCAAGAAAAATTTCTATATGATCTCAATATCAGATGCTTAGCTTGGTATTGTTGTTTTATTTGTTTTACAATTAGCTCAACACCACCATAAACTAAATGTTTGATTTTTAGTTTTCTTGCAGCTTCTAATCCTAAAACTAAAGCTTCATATTCACACACATTATTGGTATAATCAACATCCCATTGTAATCTATAAGAGAAAGGAATAACATACTCATCACTTGATTCCATAAATAAAACTCCATCTGCCTCTCCTTCACAAGATGAAGCATCATCAAAGAACATTTTCCACATCCCTTCTCTAACATTCATATTTTTCTTTGAAAATTCTATTATTTAATTTTCTTCTTCTATACATTATTCAAAATCATCATCTATGGATAATATACAATTTCCTAGATCTTGATCAACAACATAGACTGGGTAGTTATTAGGGTTTTGAGGGTCACTTATAGAATAATCCAATCTAGTTTTTCTGTACAGTGGAGTAAATTGTCCACAAAAAATTGGAATTGTAGCATATGTCATGCCTAGTTGAATCGATCCTCCTAGCTTGGCACCCCAATATATGGATAGAAGCATGCCATACTTGGCAAGAACGTCAGCAACAACCACATCCATAAGAATACTTTTCATATGAACCTCAGCAAGATTTACAATTAAATCTTTAATCATACCGAGACACTTAACCTTTCTAGAATCAAAAGAGTATAGATCTTGGTAAGGTATGGTAATTTGAAGGCCCAACTTCTCCATGATAATCTTAGGCATCAAGTTATGTGAATCTCTTGAGTCTAACATACAATTGTGTAGTAAATGATTATGCACAGTCAATGTAATATATAAAGGAGTAACATAATCTTTACTATTTTCAATGTGTGGTCCAAACATGATTGTAGGTTTTTCATCCTACAAATTGATAACATCAACTTGACATTCAGCATCAGAAAAAATTATTGCTTTAGCGATTTTTTTTTTTATAGACTGGGTTTCTAGCAAGTTCAACCAGAGGCATTGGAATATTAATTTTATTAAGTTTGTTCTCTAAATTGAAAGTCCCAATTGGTTTTTCAATTTCCCTGGTCTGAACTCCGACTTCTATATTTTCTAGCTTCTTAATATGTACTTATTTTGCTTCAACCTCCTTTGCTCGAACAACTTCCGTTTCATTTGATGGTTTTGCAACTGCTACCTCATTTTCTTTGTTTCGTGATAAAATATTTTTTGGTGGAGTATTTATTGAATTCTTTTCTCTTAGCCTCAACTCATATTTATGATGAAGCTCGACCATTATTGAATCAGCGAGACCTTTGTATGTAGAGTCTCCAAAATTGTTGATATTTTCATCCTCATTAAATAAAGATTCGAGATCCAAGGATTTCTCATAATCTTGTTTGGTTAGGTGAGGCTCAAGATCATCATCATTGAGGTTGTTTAGATCTTCATCCAACTCGTTATAGTCTTGGACCTCATCACCTTGTATGTGATTCTCAGTCTTAAAAGGAGCTTGAATCTTTTGATCCTCGTTTTTTATTTTCCTTTCTTGTATTTGAGGATTTATGTTAGGATTTATTCTGAATTGATTTCTAACATATGGATTAGGTTTGGATTTTTCCATTTCCATCCTGGAAATTTTGTTTGATAAATATTTAATAATTTTTTCCATCTCATCCATTTTTTCCTGTGAAGATTTTCCAAATCCAGAGGGGCGTGCATGTTCTTTAAAATGCCTGGGTTCTCTTGTTCCCATCTCAACTTTATTTTTCAACTTCCTGGATGCCATCATATTGGATTCAATATCTATAGGATCATCTTGCATCCCTGCTAAAGTAGTTGATCTTATTTCTCTCAAAAGTAGAGTGAAATCAGAATCAAAAGCCCCTGCAAAAGTGACTTTTGCAGTTGGTTGAGAAGGTTTAACTTCAGCTGGGATTTTGTGATAAAGATTATTAAATCTTTGAATGAACTCTAGGATCAATTCAGATGTTTTCTTTCTCAAGGCTCTGAATTCGGTTAATTTATATAAGTGGTCTTTTTTCTCACCCCATTGCCTTAAGAAGGAAGTTTCTATATCATTATATGATCGTATAGAGTCCATTGGAAGTCCTCTAAACCAAGCTATTACATGTCCTTCAAAAGTTTGTACTAACAGTCTCATGTAAACATCTTCATGCTCAACACCAAGGATATCATCGAATGAATAAAAAAATACTATATGTTATGTTGTTGTTAAATTCACTTCTCCTGTGAATTTAGGGAGGCTCTTCATGTAATTTTCAGGTAAATCATGTAGGATAGTAGGAAGAACTAAGGGAGCATATCCAACAATGACCTTGGAAAAGATCCTAGGGGGTTGAGTGGGTATATTTTATTGTCCACCAGCCCTTGCACCTCCAACACCAACACCTCCAGCACTGGCCATTGAAAGTCTAGGAGATGGAATTGGAGGACTAGAAAGGAGATTATCAAAAACTTCAAAAGACTGATCTACTGAACTTTTGACTACTTCAAGATGGTGTGAACGAATTTCAGGGAAATGATCGTGAGGAGATGAAAGATCTAGATGAGGGAAAAAAATCAAACTTGAGCTTGGTTTCTCATATTTACCAGATGTATAGATAGGAGAAGTAATAGGGGATGAATCTGAGTATACAAAATAATCTTCAGGGCTTTTGGAAACATAAAATTTTACCTAGGGAAGACAAAGAATCGACTGTGTAATAATGATAGTAGGGATTGAAATGGATTATTTATTTTCACTGGTAAAAGTATCTATCAATAAAATAGGGATGGTCTGGTCAATCTCAAATTTTATTTAAGGAATAATTACTTCTGGAGTTTCTAGTTTAACTTCATATTTACTTGTTGATTCTTCTGCAGAATGAACTTGTTTAGATTTTTCTTTAAGACTAAGTTCTTCTGCGAGAATCTTAACATTAGCTTGCATAACTCTAGGTTGATAGATCTTACCCGCTGATGCAGAAGTTTGTCTGGCCTATCCCTTCGGTTTCAACAATTTTTCAGGATCCAAAATTGGTGTAGTCTGGGTTTTTCCTAGTATTATTTCGACTGAATTCCATCCTTTCCTACAATGGAGTCGCCAGGTAAAATATAAAATGAACCTTATCATGTATTCAATCTTTGTTCACCATAAAATACCAAAATTTAACTTTTTCGTTCTCCCAGGGGAAAAATGATTTTGTTTCTCCATTCCTCGATAATGATGCCAAAAAGATGTTGTTCTTGAGATTGATTCTAAGGCTCAAATAATAATGTCAAGCATCAAATATTTTAAATGAAATGTTTTTATAAGTGTTTGTTTCTACCTTCAATTTTTTGAGAAATAATATTTAAATGAAATTTATGATAAGACAGTACAGAGGTTGTATCTCGTTATCTGAGTCACAATTTTAATGTCAAATGATGTAGAAATGATTTAAAAAACTGTTAAAACAAATCCAAGTATCAATTACAGATAAGGCTCACCTTGTTTGTAGTAGAAAAAAAGTAGAAGATGCACCCTTGAAAGGAGATAAATAATGCAGTAATTCAAACAGGTCACAGGTCTTGTTTTACTCACAGTAATAATAGAGGAAACGTTGTTACTGGATGAACTTCCGATATATTATGATCACAGTAGACGTGTTACTAAATTGTAATCATTCACTCTTCAGGAAATACAGAAATAAATTCAAAGAGATGGAAACACAGAGGAAGCACATAGATCAAATGGAACGAAACTTAGAATCTATGCCTGCACTTGTATTGATATTCAAAAAGTTTTATCTTTTACATTAGGCTAGAAGCGGCCTTGAATAGATCTAAAATATATCTATTTATACAAAATCGTATCAACTAAAAGTAGTTGGACTTTCCACAATATCTGTTCTAAAAATAGAATACAATCTGAATGGAATAACAGAATGCAGATATTGCTGAGTTTTGTTTTGATGTGTTGGCATTGTATATGTTCCTTCATTTTTTCTCCCAGTTTCACTCACTTTCCTCTATTCATTGAATTGGGTGCACATGTACATCAATGCTACCGCGAATCTTGAAGGCTCAATATTCTCATTCAATTCAAAGGAAAACATCTTCCTTTGTACTTGTGGCAACTTCTCCTGGCTCTTGTTTACTTCTTAGACTGTGATATGATACTGTAAACTTGGATTTACCAACAACTCATTGATTTTGGGTAAATCCATCTGGTTCATCTGTTGAATGGATGAATGGATATTCTCCTTGTTCTTTCTATAACTTTCTTGGTTTATTTCTATTCCAATCTGCCCCAATTCCTCTGAGATATTATTTCATTCAAATTTAATTAGTTTTTTATTTATAGAAGATAATGCCTTCAGACAGGCCTCCTTTGCATCTCTGGCAAGTTTCTTTCCTTCTTCCATATTTGTTTCCCAGAATTTCAGGGCCATTTATCCCTTTACTTGTTCATAATGTGAGAAAGGGGAAAGACCAAGGATATTAGCTTTCTTCCTCCAGATGATAAATTCCTGAAACTTAGACCTAGTCGCACATGCATCTTTTTTGTTGACATAAACATTTTTCAGAGAAATGTTTATTGCCTGATAACATTTCTAAATAGCATCCACCTTCTAATATATCTCTTGTTGGACAACTTCCAACTTCTCATTGATTTATGATTCTTGTTCTTTGAACGTAGTGATGTCTACCATTGTGTTCTCTGTTAGGGCCAATTTGGCCTGTATCTCTTCTATCAAAATGTCTCGTTGAGTGATCAAACCTTTATTGGTCTATGAACTCTGGTAAATCAACTCAAGTTTATCCTACAACTGCTTCATCTGAAGCTGATAATTTACCTTGATTTGTTTGATGTCTTTATTTATCCTTCTTCTAACAGCCTGTTTTGTATTGTGTATCTCATTCTGTAATTTCTCCACCAGGAGACATTTCTTTTGCAGTTGTCTCGTTAAATTGTCCACTTACCATTGATTGTGTTAGCGCTGTCAATTTTATTTTTAGTTAGAGTCGATCTTAGTCAAGTTATGGTCTGTGTGTCAAAGCATGTGAGGTCAAGTACCAAACAACAAAGGTGTTGAAGTCATCAAGTGGTCGGTTGGCCCTTGGAGTCAAGAAGGGATGTCAGAGTCAAAACATGTGTAAATAGTATGGGTCTGTTCCCAAAGAGTCGAGTCCTGTCAAAAAGGAATTTTTTACGTGCCTCAGGTCAAGGCAAGTTGTTTAATAGAAGTCACGTCGACAAGTGCAGTGACCATTATGGGCTCATTATGAATGCTGGAAGAATGAAAAATCATGGTGTTCATATAACGCATGCCCAACATCCCTTATTAGTTGTAATTTACACCCCCTGAAGTGTACTTATCACGCGAATGTGCTACAAAAAATATTCAGTTCATTTCAAAACATCCAGTCACCATGAATTTAGTGTTACCTGGCATGATTCCACCTTCTGCCTATTCTGTTATAAATTCTGTATGTCCTACGTGCATTCTATTCACCACTCAAGCTAATGCATTGTTTGTATTTCTTCTCGCAAGCCCCAGTTGATCAAGATTACTACCTTGGGCCCGTGCCAAACCCATCACGTGTAGGAAAAATACGTGTTGCACCATGGCAACCTCCCAAAACATAAGAAAGTGCATGAAAAGTGGCAAAAGCATTGGGTCCAAGCCCCAAATATTCGCATTGATCAACGAAGATCTAGATTTCAGAGCATCCTTTGAACAGTTCGGGTGCATGGCCTTTTGCAGGAAAATTCAAGGATTCAATATGAGACTAGCTGAGCAGTTCGCACTCAGTTTCGACGGATTCCGTGTGGTGATCTCGAGTGTCACTTTCCAGGTAACTGAGGAAACACTATCGACTACAATAGAGATCCCTCTACATGAAAAAAGGTGGTTTAAAGGCATTCCCTTGGACGCACGGTGCTATGAGTATTTCATCAAGCGAGATTGTTTAGGTGGGAAAATCGAGACAGGGGTTCCGAGTAGATATTTGCAGGAACCTTTTCGGAAAATACTTGGAGTAATTAGGAGATATTTCACCTGTGAAGGAAGGTTTGACATAATACATTTGAATCACATTATATTGTTGATGCACTTCACAGGAAGGAGACCATTAAATCTACCCTTTTTTTTACACCAGAACCTCCAAGAGATGGCGGACAATGCCCAAGCTGAACTGGGTCAATCGAAAAGGAAACTCTCTCATGTATTGTTGATTAAATTGATGGTATTTGAATAATTAAGACGGTTGGGAAGAGACTAGGATTTGTTCTTTATCACAGCAGGCATCCCCAAGGATCTAAAGGGATATTTCCCTCTACCTTCGAAAAAGGTAATATCACATCGTGCAAAGGTTGGAGTGGAAGATTCTACCGAGGAAGGAAAAACATTGGAAGCCCCGTCTCCCCAACAAAAAATACCCTGGAGAAGGGGCATGCCAAAGAAGAACAAGGAAGTTGGGGAAACCCGAGTCCCAAGCGAACCGCGTGCAAGGTCAGCTGACAAAGAATTACTTATGCGCGTTATTCGGTTGGAACCTGTCGAAGGTACAAGATGAGAAAACTAGAGCAGAACAAGGAGGGAAGATACTGAAGGCACATATGTTCGAGAGCTGTCTTAGCAACTGAAGCAAGCAGAACTCGCTATCGTCGAGCTTTTCCAGGAAAACATATAACTAAGACAACAGTTAGTAGCGAAGACCTTTGAAGTGTCAGCATCACAAGGCCACGAAGGAAATGTGATGTGGTTCAAGAGACATCTCATGGAAGAAAAGGACACAATAATACATATGTGTGAAACATAGAGGATATCAGAAGAAAGGAATGCGAAGAACTTCAAAGAATGTGAAGCAACTGGGGAGAAATTTCGCGCGGCTCTTGCCAATATGCAGAAGAAACATGATTAACTGAGTGCATTCTTGTATTCTCAAATCATGGCGGGGATTTTGATAGTTTTGAGGAAGGCATCACCCTTGGATAGTTTTTTCATGTTGGTAATGACTACGATAGTCGACAGTCACTCACCACATACTCACCCCAGCAAATGAGCACGCGACAGAAACCAAGGTTGTTATAGTGGATGGAAGGAGTTTGACCAGAGCACTTGATTGTTTAGATACCCTATCAAATGAAGGCATCGACACATCACTCTCCCCATAATGAGACCTTGTTGATAACCAAACCCCATGGCAAAGACAAGCGGTTATGATGCGACTGAATATAGTTGGTTTCTATTTCTGGAAAGGTGCCATACGAAGAGTCATTTAACAAAGAACAGTTAGTTTCCTACATTCTAGGGATAATAGCTAGAGAGAAGGGCAACCCAAGAATATCCCTTGCCTATATATTTCATCCTTTCAATGTAAGCTAGGTTGGTTGGAAAAACTAGTGTAGACAATGATTATTGAATGTAGTTTGAGCTTGATCGAAATTTAATGCAAAAGTCTTGAAGCTTTGATGAAAATATTCTAATTGTAGCAGTTGGATGTATTGTTTCCTTTCTTTGCATACATACTTCCTGTATTCTTTATTCATATCTATTTCTTTCTAAATCAGAATGTAATTTTGAACCTAGGATTCACTACGCAACGACCTGGGATTCGCGCCATGTAGACAAATTGTGCTTCCTCTAAGTTAACTTTGAATTCATCCTTAGCGGTGCTCTGAGTTGTTTCATGTGTTTTTTCCCCTCACCACACACAACGATTTTAAACTGAAGACTGTTGCTTACTTAGCCTTTATCCTCTCAAGTTTAGTCACCAAGTCATTTGTTTTTATCGTTTTCTTAAATCAACTCCATAGCCTGAGGTATTACTCTCTTTCGCCAATGGAACCAGGAATTATTATTTAAAGGTGTTAAATCTAGCCGACAACTCAAATCCATATCCTATACCGAGACAAAGTCTCCCAAGAGAGATCTCTCCAGGTATGAAAGGATATTTTCAGTTCTTAAATTTGGTTTGTAGGTTTCCTCTGTCATTTGTTTCTTAGCCGAACAAAGTTTACAGAGAGCTAACATTCTGGCATCGTTGTCGGGGATGGAATTGAATAAATTTTCCCTCGGAGAAGGACTAAAGTTACAGTTTTGACCCCTGAGGGTAATAGAGGGGCAAACATCTATATTGGTTGAAACCTTTACCTTGACAAATCGAGTCAAAAAGACCAGTAGCACAAAGTAGCATGATTCAGGAAACCAGGCTACGAAGACGATCTATAATAGAGAAAATCTTGACCCAAACCCTGTAGAGCCTATGTGTGATACCAAGACGCTTCTACATAGGACTAGGGAGCAAGCATATGACCCATTCTATTACCTGGATAGAAGCCTATCCTTGACCAAATACGACACGCAAAGGATTGACGACCTTGAGTTTGACACCCTGTTTGAGCAAACCCTATTTAGGTCTAAGATGGAAACCAACTTGGACGAGATAGTTTTCGACCAGAAGATGTTCCAAGATCTGATACTTAATAACATCCCCCAATTCCCTAACCCTCCTACAACCATGGCCACTATATTCTCCCCCCTCGTTCTACCAAACCAACTGCATGATTTTCCCCAAAATTACAGCCAGAGGATCAAGATCTACAATGTTGAAGGGAACTTTTCATCCCAAAAGCATCTGGATTGGTTCAATGATTTCGTTCACCTAGAGGAGGTGGACTATGTAGACGCAAAAATGAGGTTGTTCGCATAGAATCTTTCGGGGGAGGTGAGGAAGTGGTTCAAATCCCTGCTAGTAGCAAGAATTCAGGAATTTTCCATGTTCAAAATGTCTTTCATTAATAGATGGGGAGACAAGAAGAACCCCTTTCATTTTTTGACGTAGTAAAATAATATGAAGAGGGAACCGGAGGAGACGGTGCAATAATTCTCAGTCCATTTCATGAGGGTTTATAACTCAATTCCCATAGAAGTCCAGCCACCCCCCGGGGTTGTGCAGCTGTGATATGTTGATTCCTTTGAAAGCGATTTTGCCTTGTTGTTGAGAGAAAGAAGATAAAAAAATATAGACGCCATGATGAGCGATGCAATCAAATTTGAGGTAAATTTGATGGCATCGGGGAAGATCAAACAAATATTCAACAGAGGCAATAAGAAACCCCAAGGGGATGAACAACCATCGACAAATTTGAATTAATGATGAAGACGATGGAGAAATTGATGGAAATAATGTCCATGGGAAACAGACCTACTGCCCGAGAACAACACGACCCCCAACCTAGAAATCAGAACCTTCGAAGGGGTCAGGGTCCATAGATCAGATAGAGAGAGCAGAGAGACCATGTCGACCAAAATACAAGGCCTCCATTCCAAAACAATTACGCAGACGAGGATTTTGATCATATGTTCCAAGACCAAATGCATTGTTGTGATGACAAGGACACGGGCATGTTTTTTATGAAGGGGGAACATGATCAATACATGAGAAAAAATGATGATGTTATGCTCAAGAAGGATGACACACTCTCCTAGGAAACAAAAGAATTTAGAAAAGGTTATCACAATGCTATCATGCAGTTTCAGAAACAATATAACCTCAGGAGCAAGAAGGCGCCTACAGAACCTCAGTAGACAAATCCCATAAGGAAACCTTTGACGAACGCCCCTTCCAAAAGCTGACCGAAGATAGATAACCCAACCAAGGATGCATATGAAAAGGCAAAGTCGAAGGAGGAGCCCCCAAAGAAAGCATCAGAAACAAGCCAAGAAGCGTGTGGAAAAGAGGTAGAAAGGGCTCTTCCCCATTTAACTTTGAGAAAAAAATGGCCAAGATCAAAATATCTGTCCCTTTTAATGAACTTATAAGAAAGGGTGAATATCTGGAGCAGATTATTAAAATTCTAAAAATGGGAGAAACTCCCAACACTTTGAACGTCCAAGACGATTACCCTGCCATTTTGTTTGGCCCATGCGTAGAGGAGACAAGTGATACTAAGGACATTCCCTCATTCTATGTCAGTCTCAAGGTCCATGACATGACCCTGCATAATGCCATGCTAGACTCAGGCACATCACACAACTTCATGCCAAAGGTGATCATGGACAAGTTAGGTTTGGACATCACCATGCCCTATAAGGACCTTTCTTCTTTTGATTCGAGGAAAGTCAAGTTCTTGGGTCTCATCAAAGACTTGGTCGTATCACTGGCCCAAATTCCTTCGAAGAACATGGTTATGGAAGTGGTTGTGGAAGACATACCCTCTAAGTTTGGCATGTTGTTATCTAGTTCATGGGCTGCGAAGTTAAAGGGGACTCTGCAAATGGACATGTCATACGCTACCATTCTTGTCTTTGTCCAGGAGAGACGGTTTTACAGAGAAGTGTTGCTAAAATACATGGTAAGAAGTAAGACGCAAACAAATAACCATCTTATCTACTCCATCAACACTGAGGTTAGCTCCTCCATATTCTACGATGACCTTAGTTTTGAAGAGGAAGAACTGAAAACTGTCATGAACATCGACAATGAAGCCGCGCAACAAGCAGTAGAGTGCACCGATCTGAGAAACCGCATGGAGAAAGAGATATGGAACATGGGTTTCGATGGCATTGTTAGAAAGGAAGGGGCAGCGGTCAGCGTATGGATAAGCCCTCCCAAGGTGGGTACAAAATTGTGCTTGTACAAGCTCACTTTTGAATGCACAAACAACATGGCTGAGTATGGAGCACTAATTTTGGGCCTGAAGGTTTTGAAAGAATTAGGCGCAAAGAGGATAGAAGTGCACGGGGACTCCGAGCTAGTTATAAACTAGGTGAAAGAAAAATATCAATCCAAACACCCTAGGCTAAGAGTGTATAGGAACTTAGTGATAGACCTCCTCGAAGAATTCTTGGAGTATGATCTATCAGCTATCTCGAGGGGGGGAAATCAGGTCGTCGATGCATTGGCCACCTCAGCCTTGATTTTTAAAATTCCCATCTTTCCCAACAGAAAATACGAGATCGAAGTCAAACACAGGTCGAAAGTTCCTGATAATATCAAATATTGGCAGGTGTTTGAGGACGAAAAATAGGTGGAGAGATTTCTCCTAATGAGAGATGAGTTCGCTAACATAAACATTGATGAAGAGGGTTGTTTTGACGAATATTGGAGCGCAGATGTGCGCAGGAATGATGACCCTTTCCAAAACCAGATAGCTGGAAGGGACATAGTACAGTTGAAAAATAATATCATCCCAAAAGGGTTAGTTTCATTGGAAAATATGTTTGACAAAAACGACATGGCTAGAAATCCCAAGATCACTGCGAATAATGAGGATGTCAAAGATTGCGACATTGGGACTCAGGAGAACTCGAAAATAGTCAAATTGTCAAAAACGCTCAGTCCAGAGGTCAAGCAAGACTACATCAAGCTCATGAAGAATTTCCCCAATGTTTTCGCTTGAAGTTATGATGACTTAAATGTTTATGACACTAAAGTAATTCAACATGTTATTCCTCTCAAAGAAGACCAGAGGCATTTCAAACAAAACATGAGATGGATAAATCCCTGTTGCTCCTGCTAATAAAAAAAGAGGTAAAGAAAATTTTCAACGCTAAAATTATCATTTCTTTAAGTTTTTCGAAATGGGTGGCCAACTTGGTGCTCGTAAGAAAAAAAAGCGGCGAAATAAGATTGTGTGTGGATTTTCGAAACTTGAACAAAGTGTCCCTCAAGGACCACTACTCGCTCCATAAAATGGAATATATTCTGCAAAATTTGGTGGGGTCCCAGAATATTTCTATGCTGAACGGTTTTTAGGGTTACAATCAGATCCTGGTACACCTGGATGACAGGGAAAATACGTCTTTTACGACACCATGGGGGACACTCATGTATGATAATATGCCTTTTGGATTGATAAACGTCAGAGCTACCTTCTAGAGGGAAATGGACATAGCATTTGCTGACGAAAAGGAAAATTTTATTGTGATCTATCTGGATGAAATCATAGTGTACTCTGACTTTGACGAACAACACCTCAGGCATCTAAAGAAGGTATTCCATAAATGCAGGAGATTCGACATATCGTTGAACTCCAAAAAGTCACATTTGGGGATGCAAGAGGGGAATTTTTTGGGGCACATCATCTCAAAAGAGGGTATAAAGATAGACCCCAACAAGGTTGAAGGAATCTTGAAAATCAGCACTTCGTGCAAAAAAATGGAGGTGCAGTCCTTCCCAGAGAAGGTAAATTTATTGAGATTCATCCCGAACGTGGCAAAAATTATAAAACACATCACTTGTATGCTTAAAAAGGGGAACGAGATCAAATGGAACCCTGAAGCCAGGAAGTCATTTGAAGATATCAAGATAGCGCTGACTAAATCTCCCATGTTGGCCAGCCCAGACTTCATGAAATATTTCATCTTGTTCTCATTTGCGTCAGAGCATACGATTGTTAGCGTGATGTTACAGAAATATTATCAGAACTTTTAGAAACCTATAGCCTATTTCAGTTGAACCCTGAGGGATTCCCCATTGAGGTATGAAATTATGGAGAAACAATCATACACCTTAGTAAAATCCCTAAAGGAGTTCAGAACGTATATATTACACTCCCAAGTTATCGCTTACGTGCCCAACAAGTCAGTCAAGGATATCCTGACTCAGCCTGACCCTGAGGGAAGAAGAGGTAAGTGGATAATGGCCATGCTAAAATACAACCTCGAAATCAAGCCCACAAAGTTGATTAAGGGACAGGGCCTTGCAAATTTGGTGGTGCAGTTGAACTAAGATGTTTTGGGAATCAACTTCATCGTTGATCTGTCAAAGAATCCTCAGGAAGAAACAACTACATAGGTGTCTCAAAAGTTCATTGATTCACTGTGGTATATAGACATCATATATGTCCCTAAAGGAGTTCAGAACGTATATATTACACTCCCAAGTTATCGCTNACTTCATCGTTGATCTGTCAAAGAATCCTCAGGAAGAAACAACTACATAGGTGTCTCAAAAGTTCATTGATTCACTGTGGTATATAGACATCATATATGTGTTGAGGAATCTACAAGCCCCTCCGGGTTTAAGTAAGACCAAAGACAGATTCTTAAAGATCAAGGTTGATAAGTTCTGCATCTTGGATAACTCACTGTATTGGAAAGAACCCAGAGGGATATTGCTAAGTTGTTTGCTGGAAGATGACGCGAAATGAGCTATCGAAGAATTCCACAAAGGTGATTACAGAGGACATCACTACTGGAAAACCACCGAGCATAAAATCCTAAGGGAAGGTTACTATTTGCCTAGCATCTTCGCAGACGTATACAGAGAAGTTTTTAGTTGCCACGAGTGTCATATTTTCAATGGAAGGAGAAATATGCAACCCATGCCGCTGAAACCAATCTCAATCGAAGTGCCTTTCATGCAATGGGGCTTGGATTTTATAGGGGAAATCCATCCTCCATCCTCAGCACAACATAGATGGATACTCACAGCCACAGATTACTTTATGAAATAGATAGAAGCAATCTTGATGAAGCAGGCTACTGATGGAGTCATCATTCAATTTCTGGAGACAAACATCCTGTCGAGATTTGGATGCCCTATCAATATCATAACAAATAATGTGGCTGCATTCAAGTCCAAGAAGATGGAAAAGTTTTTTCAGGATTACAATATAACCCCGAGACATTCTACAACATATTACCCATGGGGAAATGGGTTAGCAGAATCATCAAATAAAATTTTGACCAGGATCATCAAGAGACTCATGCAAGACAAAAAAAAGGCCTAGCACAAAAATCTTTTTTACGCGCTATGGGCAGACAGAGTCACTACTAAGAAGTCCATCTCGACGTCTCCTTTTCAGATCATATATGGCGTAGATGCAGTCTTCCCCACCTCACTGGGGTTTCCCGTAAGAAATTTGTTGCAAGAACCTGAAGTCGAGCCCGATAAAACACAGAGAAGGATAAATCAATTGATCCACACACAAAAAATGAGGGAGAAGGTGTACAATTGATCACAACTCCACTAGGAAAGGATGAAGAAAACCTTGGATAAGCACTCTAAGAAGGAGGAATTTCAGTTGGGGGATCTGGTACTGAAATGGGACCCATATTTGGATGGGTCCATTCAAAATCAATGCATATCGTGGGAATAATGCTTATTTTTTAGAAGAACTAAATGGAGACTGCATTGGTTGGGGGGCTGTAAACGACAGGTTCCTTAAACACTATTTGGTGCAATAAAGTCCATTTGAGTCACATGTCATTGTAAATAGTCATTTTATTTTTGTTTTGAGTCAGTGTGTCGGCATAAAATTGAAGCCCAAAGTGAAGTCCCTAATTTTATGCTACGTCTGGTAGAAGCTGTGTCAATAAGTTTTAGGTTGCATTTTGTTTTTCATTGTTTCAGTGTATGAAAGTTGAATAAGGCCCAATGGTCAGGCACCTGGTCTATTGTTATTTGCTACCTCGCTGGGAGGATAACATCCCCATTGGAGCCAAATGTTAGCGCTGTCAATTTTATTTTTAGTTAGAGTCAGTCTTAGTCAAGTTATTGTCCGTCTGTCAAAGCGTGTGAGGTCAGGTACTGAACAACAAAGGGGTCGAAGTCAGCAAGTGGTCGGTTGGCCCTTGTAGTCAGGAAGGGATGTTAGATTCCAAACATGTGTAAATATTACAAGTCTATTCCCAAAGAGTCGGGTCCTGTCAAAAAGGAAGTTTTTACATGCCTCAGGTCGAGGCAAGTTGTTTAATAGAAGTCACATCGGCAAGTGAAGTGACCATCATCATCTCATTATGAATGTTGGACGAATGAAAAAACACGACGTTTGTATCATGTATGCCCTGCAGCCATTATCAACTATACTTTACACTCCCTGAAGTGTACTCGTCACGCAGATGTGCTACGAAAAATCTTCACTTCGTTTCAAAACATCTAGTCGCCATGAATTCATTGTTTCCTGGCAGGATTCCACCTTATGCCTGTTCTGTTATAAATTTTGGATGTCTTGTGTGCATTCTATTCACCATTCAAGCTAATGCATTGTTTGTAGTTCTTCTCGCAAGCTTTGGTTGATCAATATTACTACCTTGGGCCCGTGCCAAACCCACCGCGTACAGGACAAATACGGGTTGCACCATGGAAACCTCCCAAAACATAAGGAAGGGCACGTTGTTGGTTGTGGAGCCTGATTATCTTCCTGATGCAGAGGTCCTTGCTTTCAGCCGTGTTTATACCCCATGAAGTATTTACACCCCAGAAGTATGTACACTCTTCCACGCGGGGGAGTGCAGAGGGGGTACCCCCTCTGCGGGGTCTGGGGGGGCTATCCCCCCAGCTGGGGGG